>JBAMIE010071054.1:0-17509 GCA_037177295.1 Kaempferia parviflora
TGGATCCCATCACATTATGAGTCTATCCTTATCCTTAGTTTTTCATTGAAATTTTTTTCCTTGTGTAAATCATTATGAGTCTCGATTTATTTGGTAGTCGATAGAAAATTTTTATAGGGTTGGGCTGGCCACTCCAGGGGGTGGTCAATGAGGTAGACTGGATTTATTTATTTATACTGCTCCATATAAAGAGCTACTGTGGTAGGACAAATGCCCCTCGTATTTATTCCATTTCAGAGAATATGTGGCACCTTAAAGAGACCACTTCACCTTTTATTTCAATTATATAATTACTTAATTGCCCTTCACTACTGTTCAACCCCGTTATCTCCCATCTAAATTTTTTTATCTAATTCTGAACTGGTTGAATGTGTTATCTTCCATCTAAATTTTTTTATCTAATTTTGAACTGGTTGAATCTACAAAAGGAACGATGAGTTAACCCTTCTTTTCCTTTATCATTCTACTTGTTTGATTCTGTTATCATTCTACTTGTTTGATTCTGTTCAGGGTAGGTTTTTCACTCATCTTAATCAATGATGCAGATTCAACTCATACAATTATGTAACAACTCAATTATAATAATTATAAAATTATAATGGCTACAATTATATAACAACAACAATCTACTACGACGCACACCCGATTCACAATTTAAACAGAAAATATAATGATAAACATGCCACTATATTAAAATTAAATTAATGTCTTTTTCATAATAAAAATTCTAAGAATGTTTAACTAATCAAATTACAAGAAGCTACGTTAACTCTAAAAATAATTGTTCAAAGAAGCAAATTACAAGAAATTATATAAGCCATAGATTTCTAGTCCACAAATTCAAGAACAATTTGTAAAGCAAACTTTTAATTGGAAGGAGGAAGTGTGCGCTTCAGCTGATAGCAACCAATAATCACCATGTCCCCAGCGGAAACCCTAACAATGCAAAGCATATCTAAACTCGGAACATCTCACAAAATTTGAAGAGCCTGCTAACTCATGTCTCCCTTCTAGATTTCCGAGCTCGAGGAGCAGATGCATCAACAACTGTTCCATTCTCTTCTTTCTCTTCAGTAGTTCCTGAAGAATTCCCAACAGTTTCGCCTGACTTGGTTTTGGAAGCAGATGGTGCGACTTGTCTCTGTAAAATGCAAGGTTTAGGAAATCAAGACTCAGACTTATCTAAAGATAGAACAGCAACTAGATTCAAGCCAGATTGAAACCCTCACAACAACTCACCTGAGGTTTCTTTTTACTACCAAAGAGAAGCCTGACTATGACAGTGGCAAATACCACTACCGTGGACACCAGAACTCCAATGGTGACGGTAGGTTGTTTCTCTGCCTTCTCAATAACATCCTGCTCCAAAACCAGTCATCAAATGTGAAAAGGACTAATCTGGATTTAAGATAGGAATAGAAATAGGAAAATTTTATGATAATAGAACATACAATGATTTTTATCTTGTATGGTTTCAAGAAAGGAATGTCTGCTATCCTGTAGAGAACATCAAATATCTTCTTCTGCAATAACAATGGCATGGGTGTGAGAAGGTTACAGCAGCAGCTTGATTTAGTTTATTAGAGTTGGTGGAACAAAACATTACCTGGAGACCTGAAAGTCCATCTTTAAACCCAGCACCAGCGTCTTCAGCCTTCTGCTTTTCTTTCTCAACGTCATACTTAGGTTTCCATGTCTCCAACCGATATGACTCAGCAACCTTCTCGTCACTAGATATCAAAATATTGTCAAACAGAATCCCATCCTGCATGGTCCATATCTCAATACCAATAGCAGCAATAGGCTCAATGTTCGGTTTGTCCAGTTCGAAGTATTCGGGATTATCTATCTCTTGTGGCTTCCAAATACCCTTGTAGCTCGGATTGTCAATTAGAGGAGCAGACCATTTCCCCTTGTATGCTGGATTCCTCTTCATGGGCCTCTTCCACTCTCCACAGCCGGGTGCTGCTTCACACTTGGGGTTGTCAACCTTGGGTGCTTCCCATTCTCCGTCCTCTTCATCATCCCAATCTTCTGGCTTTGTTGCTTCAGGGTCATCAGTTTCTGCAGGTTCATCATCCAGCCATCCTTCTGGTTTGACAGCTTCCCCATCTTCAATCTCCATTGGCGCATCTTCATCCCAGTCATCGGGCTTTACTGCATCAGGGTCTGGAATTTTAGCTCGCTCATCCCAATCCTCGGGTTTCTTGTCATCAGGGTCAGGTATTGTCTTGGGTGGAATAAGAGCGGGCTCAAAGTCATCAGAAGACAATAAATTTGCCTTTTTTTTCTCTTCACCGTCAATCAAAATTTTCAGCTCATTGTCAGGTTTCAGAATAGCAGTATAAACATGTGAATTTTTGTCAAATGGCACTGATGGAGGATATTTCAGATGGTGTTCCACAAACTTTCCAGTTTTAGGATTCTTGTGCTGAAGGATGAAGTGCACCTTATTTGTGGACCCACACTTATCAGGTCCAAACATGATAGTAAATGGAGACTCATTATTAAATCCCTTAGAAGTCCATCCAGCTTCTTGTGGACGTAGGTACTTAAGATATGCGCCTCCACATTCAAGTCCATTTTGTAACCGGACGTCAAACTGAAGAACAATTGTCCCATCCTTGAGAGCAACTGGCTCCTCAAGTTCCTTGACAATCGCATATTTTCTAGCTTGTTCGCTGACAAGAAGCCCATAGTCTTCATGACCATCACTCTTCGAGTGTTTCCATGTACCTAATCAACAAAATGAGACATTGTAAGAAAGATGCATTGGCCACCAAATAACTCATGGAAGAAAAAAAATACATTAATAAATCAGGAATTAACATCCCAGATAACTTCCAGTGTCTGTGAAATTGGCAACGCAAAAGGATAATTTTGGTCCGTGCAGGCACTCAAATTGTTGTGTCAAGTTGGGCTAAACTATCCATTGTTGCTACATGCTATCCATGACAACATATGGAATTTTTACTTCTGATACTGTTTCCACTAAACTTGTCAATAATACAAAGAGTTAGTAACTAAATTGCTCAGAGAGAACAATGACCCAGGTCTGAAAAAGCCAGTATACATATTTGCTTAAAAATTTTAATCTGCAGACCACGTTTTCTACTCTATCTTGGAGGGAAAAAAATCAGAACAATTATATTAAATTTTCATTATGAATTCTATTCTTGATTGACAAGGAATAATTATAAAAACCTGAACCTAACAAGAAATAGTCTTAATATTATAATATGAGGAGAATGACGTGTTTCTCCCAAGTTATCATCCTGATATGACACTATTAAATAAAAGAATTTCACATTAACCAACTAGATAAATATATAGTAACCAGAGAATTGAAAATTTATCTAAATTAAAAAAAGAAATAATGTATATAATTATGAAGTTATCACACAATGCTCATAATCAACAGTTGATTGGTTTAAACTTCCTTTGATTAAGTTATGCTTCCTAGGAAATAAAGAAGCAGTTTGGAAAAGGAAATGTCAAACTTATTCTAACTGAAAGGAATAATAATTCCTAGACTTAACTTGTAAATGATTCCTACTTGATGGGATTAAAATGTGCTTCACAATACTTGAGGTCAATATAAAATCTCATTATTCAACTAAACATCCTTATGTTACATCACATAAAAAGCTTACTGCAGTTAGTACTGTTTTACTTGAAAATATGTTTATTGAATTTGACATATCATTTTATAATTTATTTCATCATAATTGATATTATATGATCATTTCTCTTTTAAGAAATTATTGTTTTCCATTATCAAATGCATTTACTAGATAAACTTGAGGTTGAAAAACAGCTAAGGTTGGTTGCCACTTTGGCAAAGAAAACTTCGATTCTCATATTTTTTCAGATCATTCATGAAGTTATGGACTCCTCAAATGGAAATCATATTTATTGTTTATTCTGATTACTGCTCTTTAAAATAAAGAGTGCACGGTTTTTTATTTTTATTGATTATGCCTATTCAAATCCAACTAATTAAACACCACACAGAGCATGCTAAAAACTCAAAAAATACAACACCATGCATGCTAGTAATGAAACACAAAAAATACAACACCATAACTTCATTTATTAGATGAAACCAAATGCCATCAACCAATGGAATCACTTAGATGTGGTTGATAAATTCAATTAGGTTTTCCAACTAATTTCTTTATGATTATAATTATGAGAAAATTATGTTCCGTGATAAGCTAGTTTGTGTATCAATAAACTAAATGTTTGATATTCATACAAGACAAGATAATGAGAATATAAACAGGCTCCTGACACTTGATGCACAATATATCGTTAGAGAAATACAATAATTTCAAAAAAAAAAAAAAAATCTAAATTAGAAATTGTTAGAATTGTGGTTGAGTTTCTTAACATCAAATACTAATGGCTTTACTGGGTAAACAAAACAGAGAAATTTAAACCGTTAATAGTAATCAATGGACTGAGAAAACAAAAACAATACACTCTAGTTCCAGAAGCTAAAAAAACAGTTAGAACCTAATCCAAAAGTGATTAGTTGTTCCTTAGCTATGCAACATGGTCAGCGACAAATGCAGAATGTCTCAATAGTTACCCAGAATTAGTAGATTATGCTCGTAAAAACAAGGTGAGCCCTTGCTCACCTATCTACTATGTTTTTTAGGTATAACTGATCTACAATAGACGCGCTTAAAGTACACTATTTTTTTTATTCTTAATTAATTTCCACATTTTTCTCTTCCTTAGATTTGTAGAAAGTGATCACAGAATCGGCGATCCTATCAACAAAATTGAAAGCAGCCAGTTGCAAGGTGAAATCTTCGCACTGTCGACAGAAAATTTACTGCACCCAAGAATCAAGAGAAGATCCGGAAGGAATTTACCTTCGTAGTCCGCCTGTTCGGAGACGATCCATCGCCCCTCGTAAGACTCGTCAAACGACTCGTAGAACAACTGAAACAAATAGGCTAAATTACTATCTACATCTCAAATTCAAGCTGAAGAGAAAATTCGTGGAATAGGGGAAAACTACCGGATCGGATGCCCAAATCTGGGAGAAAAGGGCCGCAATAAGCATCAAGACAAGCGGCGCCGTCAAGTTCCTCGCACCCATTATGAGGGGAGAGAGGAGATCGCGACGGAACGACTGAGCAACGACCGCGATCTCCGAAAGATGGAGGGCGGAGCGAGGCACTGCTTCGCCTTCGCTTGATTCGGGGACGAATAAAAAGGACACGGAGTGACTTGTCTCCGCCAATGAGGTGAGAGGCCACGTCGCTCATACGAATAGAGTTGCGCCATGTCATTCAGCACCAATGGGACGCGGGTTCATTAGAACCAGTATTTAGACAGCCGTTTGATCTCACTGGCTTCTAATAGACGGTCAATATTTGATAATGATTCGGCATATTAATGAATAAACGGCACTATATGTGTGTGTATATATATATATATATATATATATATATATATTATAATTTAGATGTAGGAGCTTTTTGTCCGATTAATTTTAGTTTTAAAGATAGTCAATATTAATTTAGAGTATAACTTATATACATTCAAAATTCATTTTTCAAAATTTTTTATCCCATTTAAAATTAAAATTTATTATTATTTTTGAATATTTACCACCGTACAACATCCGTAGGAACAAAAATTGTATATATTTTTTTAAAATCAATATAAAATAATATATAAGTAATAAAATATAAATATTTAAAAAATAATCTTTGATAAATATGAAAAGAATGGCTCAAATTATTAAAATAACACCTCATAATTTTTAATTATTCGAATAAAGAAAGGTAGAGGATCTGAATGTCATGGAGTCAAATTTGGGGGTTCTTTTTGCCATTTGGCCCGCACCGCGACCGTTCATCGACCAACCATCGCCTACTTGGCGCGGTTTCTCCATTTTTAGCTTCCGATAAAACGATAATAACAGCAATGGCATCAATTCTTCCTCCCCCGCCTCCCGCTGCGTCGTCGTTGAATCGGAGCTCATCCAGGCGCCGATGAGCTCGGGATTCCGACGCGTAGTTCCTCTGACCATTCCATAGGCCTGGCGCCGCCGATCCTATCAGCTTGTCGGTGGTAAACTGGTCGGCTGACTTAGAACCGAATCGCGCGTAGCCACGGCCTAGGGTTTCCCCCGTTTCGCCCCATTGTTTCTTTTTGGCCGAGGTGATGTTCCAATCTTGTTCCTAGTCCCTTCAATCCTCATCGGATTGCGATTTTCTTTCGATCCTCGTCTAAGTTTTCATCTTTAATTCGATATTTCATTATTGCTTGTTATTTCTAGTTATTTTATCTATGCGATTAATTTTCTGAATGGTTACCACCTTAGATTTATATTACTTTGGCAATTTAATTTAGCAATGATCTGGATCTGTCATTTTTTAAAATCTGGTTAACATGCATTTTGTTGTGGGGAGTTAACATTGTTTCCAATTCAAAGGGGAAACTTGCTTTGATGTTTCTGATACTAACACGTTGGCAATATAATTTGTTTTATCAGATATTAATAGGATGGAAGGTAAAATGTCCGAAAACTCTCTTCCTCACCATATTACTGATTCGAATCGGAAGATCATTGAGACAGGTGGTGCGTCAAAGCGGCTGTATCAAGTGTGGAAAGGAAGCAATGTAATTAGATCCCTAACCTCATGCTTTTTCTTGCAGCTAATCAATATGATAGATGCTCTTAAGTTGTAAAAGCAACTAATTATCTCCATTTTAATCTGTTGAAGAAATTCTGTTTCGGAGGGAGACTTATATTTGGTCCAGATGTGAGATCCTTAGCGCTCACAGTACCTCTCATTGTTGTCCCAGTTATCTTCTTTGTGTTATTTGTTTCAGACAAGTTGGTGAATGAGTTTCAGCATCACTTGGGAAATTTTATTGTTGATTTCGCTGTTGTCTTTACTGCTTATGTGAGTGACTCTTCCTCGTAATATTATTTCATCGTTTATGGTTTAGCTTCTCTTACTATGCAGAATTCCTTTTCCAACTAGCACATCAGTTTTAGATTGAATTTTACGGGATGGGTTTAGACAAACAAAGGAATGTGTTTTGTTGTAGGGTGAGGCTCAGACAACTTAATTACTTATACACAATTAGTTGTGCTTCTTTTGTTTCATCTAGGTTATGCCTTCTGAAAGTAAACTTAGACCTTCGACCTCAAGCGTGTATATATTGTAAGTTTCAACATAAAGATGCAACTAAAAACTTAAAGGCCCATCAGATATAAAGCCCCAGTGGCCATGATTATTCTCGAGAAATGATCCTAATAATAAGCCAAAACACGACTGGATCGAAATTTCCCCAAGAATTTGTAAGAGAAAAATCTAGTTTATAATTTTGAACTCTAACACAGAAATAACTGCAATTCAAATTGCAGGGGTGATGGTTCTGTGAACTCAAGTCCATTTTAGCATTTTCTTGAAGCTTTTGATCAGTCATTAATAGTATCATCAGTATTCTTGGTTTTTGTTATATGCAGGATATTTTAATGCTATTTCTCACTTCGGGCAGAGATCCAGGGATTGTTCCTCGCAATGCACAGCCTCCTGAACTAACAGATGTTGATAACAACTCCACTATCTCTGCAGAGTGGTCAGGAGCTTATGGCGGCTCAGTTTTGCCACAGACTAAGGATGTATTTGTGAATGGCATTGTTGTGAAAGTCAAATATTGCAATACATGCATGCTTTATCGTCCTCCTCGTTGCTCCCATTGCTCGATTTGCAACAACTGTGTCGAACGATTTGATCATCATTGCCCCTGGGTTGGCCAGTGTATCGGAAGAGTATGATTTTCTTCTTTACTTTCTACACCTTATTTGTTTTAAAATGTTGAATTGTCCATGGTCATGTATCAGGTGCAATTTAATTTAACTAGAGTTCTGATGCCAAGCAAAGAGAGATAGAATTGGATAAAAAAAGAAAGTCAATATCTCATGAACTAAAGGTTCCATCGTTCTTCCAGATTATTTGTAGCCAATGTTCTGATACAACACTAGTCCGATTAAATTAGCAAGGATAAAATCAATAAAGAGTAGCTTGGGTTTAAAATTTTAGCCTGATTTGACTTAACATTGCCCAGGCTTGAGCTACTCTTAGGTCCTGACGTACAAGGTGGTCCTGCTAACCTTGACTTGCAACCTGAAATACTTACATTGTTCAAATTCATCAAGTTCTTCCTCTCATTTTACCACTAGCTTCCACCCTAAGCTACTGTATTATGCCATCATTCTTCTTGCTATTGTCATTGGCCGTTTTTAACACATTAGAGGCTAATTTTTAATAGCAAGGAGAGTCATCATCTCAATGTTGGTTGAATTTTACTTGTAGGATTAATGTCCCAATAGCAACTTATTTCCACAAACTACCTCCTTTTCATTTGAACATACATGACCTTTTTTGTTTCACAGACTTGCGTGTTTGAATGCTTTCAGTTCTCCTAATTATTGCACAGTTTCTTCTAAGAGATTCCAGTTAGCAAGACAAACATAGGGTAACATGAGGTTGGCCCTCTTATATCTAGAGCTTAATGTTAACTCTTAATTTGAGATGATTCGTGGAAGGAAGGCTTTGACCAAGACAGTGCTAGATTTCCACACCTTTTGTTGGCTTGAGAGCGGCCCTTGAGGCTCATTTATTGATGCCACAGTCAGAATAATAGGACTGTAACTTATACTGCTCGAGCATGAAGTTTTGTTACTCCTAACTCACTTTTAAAGCTGGGGTGGGCAAACTTTTTGAGTCCTTGCATTTCATTATCGTGTATACCAGTCATTCTATTCTTGGTTAGCTTCAAACTTTTTAATTGTCAAATAAAAATAATATAATTTCCAAGGATGTTCAGACAACACCTGTTTCATTCATCGAGACTTATATTTATCTATTTTGTACAAGCAGAGGAACTATCGTTTCTTTTTCATGTTCGTCACGTCCACAACATTACTATGTCTATACGTCTTTTCCTTCTGCTGGGTTAACCTCACAAAGATCATGGAAGCATATCACTGCAATCTCTGGGAAGCTGTTTTGCAATCGCCTGTTTCTGGAATTCTCATCATTTATACATTCATAGGAGCTTGGTTTGTAGGAGGCTTGTCCACTTTTCACCTTTACTTAGTTTGCACCAATCAGGTAAGTTCTTTAATGCTAAAGTTGTACTTCCTGATATGCAAACTCCCATGTCTCACAAGAAATATGCTTGCAGACAACATATGAGAACTTCAGATATCGTTACGACGGAAAAAAGAATCCATATAACCATGGATGCATTCATAACGTCAAGGAGATCCTCTTCTCAGGAATCCCTAAATCCATGAATAATTTCAGAGCAATCGTGAAAGAGGATTCATCATGGTTCTCTACATCACATTCTATGGGGAGAGCTATGAATTCACGGATGATGAAGCCAGAATTTGATCTGGAGATAGCTGTCAAACGGCACAATGCTGCTACAGAAGAGCTTGAAGGCATGGAGGATCAGTTTCAGTTCGGAGCAATAGAAAGATGCGGCTCCGAGACGCCACATTCAGTATTTTCTGCAGGCAAAGGCAATTGGGAAACACCAAAACATGTTAAAGAATTCGAAATGGACCACCACTGGCAGGAGAAACAAGACATTGAGAGCTTATCTGTTGAGTTTAAAATGGCACATGGATATGATGATAGAGTAATGAACCATGAATTTGCTTAACAATCAGCCAAAAAACAGTTGGTGATCCTTCGGTTTTGATGTAAAAAAAAAAAGAAAGAGGGGGAAAACAGCAGCTGCAAATCCAGCTATATGGAAGTGGATATCCTAATTAGCAGACTCACGAAGCAGCATGCAAGAACACTTGCCTGTATTTTTCATTCTTATTTTGTATAGACAGTCACAGAAACATAACGTGCTGTTTATGTGCTTGTACATTGACACGGCGAGTAAGGTAGGGCTCCTGAAGTGGGGGTCAAAGTCGAGAAGGTCAACTGACATGACAGTCAAAGTCAAGGAGGAGTCAATAAGTCATTGGACCGCTCCGGGTCCTCCTGTGAATATGGAGCGGGGTTGAATGACTGACGCGAACAAGCCTTTCTCCTTGGTGATTTAGCAAGGAGATACATGCCGCTCAAACAGCCTACGGTAGCAGAACCCTTTTTGCTTTCATGGTCCGACTGGATTTCTCAGCTGAGTGGATGCCAATTCTGCAAAATGGTCAATATTCTGCAACCGATCAGACTCCTCGTCCGATCGGACATCAAACCTCAAAGAGGCTAAGTCCTTAAAATAGTCGAACTCACAATGAGAGGGTTATTTGCCCCAAGCAAGTTAGGGATCCATCAACCTAACGTTTTGTGTAATCATTGTCAGAGAACTATGGGAATATTCACTGTGTACTATGTATGACGGAAGCTTCCAGCTTGCCAAATATAGAAATGGTGAATCCAATTTGAAAAAGTTGTCAAGTGTTAGAGGAATGATTATTCACACGAAACTACCACCGTTCTGTTCTTCATCTTTTCTACCGATTATTTAATTTGATAATCAGAATACCTGTGCGTCAAGGACCCTCTCCGAGCTGATTACTGATGCTTTTTTTTTTCTTTTTCTCGTCCCCGATCATAAGTTTTTTTTTTTTTTTTTTTTGCAAAGTTCACTGTCAACCTGACACATCGACGTCACACTTCCAGTAAGCCATCTTCCCCATCTCGGACAGATCATACATGAATGCATCACTCTTAATGTGAGAGATCTTCTGACGTCCGCCAAGAAAAAAAACAAAGAGTTGAGTACGAGCAGTTCAAGACCGTAAGTCTTAGCAAACTTCAGGGGGGTAAAACGAAATCTTTCCGATCTATTTAATGGTCTACCTGTCGCTGTTCAGTCATTCCACCCCAGAGGGAACGGATATCCCTCCCAAACCCCCCTTTACGCCAAAACCCTAATGACCATGGCCGAGATCAGTGAAGAGGCCGAGTCCCAAACCGTAGAAGGATCCATCCCGAGTCCTCTGCTTCCCTCGAAGCGTAAGCCTGATGCCGAATTCTCCGAGGAAGGAGAGGGGGAGCCGGAGAAGAAGATGAAGCATCAGAAGTCGGAGATCGCATCTGGCCCTGTTCCGCAACCCCAAGAAGCAGTAAACAGTGAAGACGGACCGAATGAGGAAACGATGGCCGACCCTAATGGGGCCGTCAAGAGTAAGGGTGCGCTAACGGCGGTGGACAAAGGGAAAGGAATACTGGTGGAGGAAGAGGAGGAAGAGGACGACGACAGCGATGGCAGAGATGAAAGCAGCGGCGGGGATAGTGACGACGCGGTTGGAGGGGAGGAGGATGATGACAGCGATTTCGTGGACGATCCACTGGCGGAGATCGATCTTGATAACATCCTTCCTTCGAGGGCGCGTCGGCGGGAACCTCCTCCTCCGGGGTCTTATTTCGACCCCGATCAGGGTGGAGATGATAGTGACGACAGCGAATGAGGTGTAATGCAGCTTTAAAGAGGTAAGTTTAGTGGGAGTTTTCATATATCTACTTCAATGGTGGATTTCATCAGTAAAAGGACTTCATGATCTGTTGTGAAAGCAATTGTCACAATTCTCTTGTTTTTGCTAGAATTTACTATGATTGGGAGTAACAATTAATGTTTCTTTTTGCTAAGATGACGTTTGCCTGTGCCTATGTTTTAAATAGTAGGTTTGTTTACTTGGAATATATATTATACATGACATTCAGATGACAGGCAAACCTACATAAAAAGAAGGTACTGTGACAAATTACATCCTTGGAGATATGTATGCTTTATCAGTATAGTAAATCGAGTAATTGGAGAAAGCACATGTGCAGGGATCCTGGAGAAAATTTCTGTTCTCATGCATTATATTAGTCTAGAACTGAATTAGAAAATAATTTATTCATGATTTACTGGCTCCTATTATTTATTCAATTATGGTTACTAAGTTAT
Organism: Kaempferia parviflora; assembly: GCA_037177295.1. Taxonomy (NCBI): domain Eukaryota; kingdom Viridiplantae; phylum Streptophyta; class Magnoliopsida; order Zingiberales; family Zingiberaceae; genus Kaempferia; species Kaempferia parviflora. Next base: position 11,959 of record JBAMIE010071054.1, read on the forward strand.
TAAAATTGCACGTAGGCATCTTGATATCAATTGAAAAATGTCTCACAAGAAGCAAGAATTTTCCTTCAACATGTCATAAAGTTCTTGGTCTTAATTGGAACTTTGCAGAAACTTTAAAATGTGTCATAGGAAGAAGCAATACCCTGATAACATCTGTTTTCCCCTTTTTTTTTATTTGTTTAGAATCATAACTCCTCTTGAGAGAGTTCTGTACTCTCCTTTATCACCTCCCCCTTGGATGCTCTAATATTGTTTTAGGCCCAAAAAAATCCCGTATGGTTTTTTTCCCATCTCTTATTCCCCCATACTACTTGGAGCCTGGAGGTTCAGTATGTTTCGGGTGATGTATGCTGTGAATGGAATAAATTGTCTTGTTTTAGATATTTCAGTTGGCCATCAGTTGACGAATTCCGTCTAGACTGAAAATTTTGACCTAATTATATTGTTTGTGAAAGGTCTACTTTACTTGCATTACTGGCTTCAAGTGTCAGATAGAACTTAGATGCCCATTGTCCTCCTGCTGCAGAAATTACAGCTGAGCTACTAATGCATCCTGTGAGAAATCTGTCAGGGCACAGATGTTGTTTTTTGTTTACCTTTTTAGGGACCTGGGTGACCAGGATAGAATTGCCTCTTTCTGATTGTGGGGTGTGAAGTTGTATGCGATGACCCTCCACACATTTCAACGTTCTGGGTTTTGTGCACTATCTTTCCCTACGTTTGCAAAGAAATATGCTTCTGGAAATTGATAGAACTGTCGAAGTTAGTATGATGCAAAACATCAACTGCTTAGATGTGTTATATGTTTATTTTTCATCAAATTAGTGCTACAATAAATAGAAAACTATGTCTATATATTTATTACCATTAAATTGGGGATACAATAAATAGAGAAACTGTGTACAGAAGAAGGTAATGCTATATAAGTGTTTTTTTTTCCATGGCATGCATTGAGTGGCTGTCAAAATATTAATCTATAAGTTGGCATCCTAACAATCCCACGATTCTTAGTGGAATGGTAATTATAATCATTGATTACTTGTGATTTGTAGTTCAGAAATTGAAGCTGTATATAAGTTGTCAGCCTAATCCCAAAATTCTTAATGTAAAGGGCATGCTAGAAGATTAACTAATATAAAATGCTAATTAATTCAGCATTTTATTTTATGTCTGGTCAAGACATTCTAGAAGATTAACTAATTTATCTGGTTAAAGCTCTCTGAAGATGGAGTTGAAATATTTTTGTTTCTTTGCAATTCAATGTCAACTAGGTAGTACTTACGAAGAAAAGAGATTTTGTAAGCAAGAGATATCTAAAGAGAGGGTTATTCAAATCAACCTTTGTAGAACCTAATCTGAGCAATAAGACTCCTACACCTACTCGACTGAGTTTTTTGAATTTTTGGCATGTGTGTCTAGAACATGTCAACTTTGACACTACAAAAAACTACTAAAATTGTAGTTGATGGCCAAATTTTAAGTTTAACTCAAGGTAGAAGTGCATTATTTGTGTGAGGCTAAAATGACGAAGTTGTTTTTTCTTTTAATTGAAAGAAACACTAAACCTTTGGAACTGGCACACCATAATATTTGCGACATATTGAGAAATGGAAAGGAGTTTATCACCTTTATTGATTAAACAAAATACAGTTATGGGGTTTTGTTGTTAAGCAAGAATAAACCTTTGAAGTGATTAATCACCACAAGGATGAGGTTGAAGAGTTGACTAAGCTAGGTCATCAATTATGATTAATGAGGAGAATATGGGGTACCGCTTAAGGAATTTTGCTTTGAGATGAGCATCATTCAGCAAATGATTGCACTCTATTCACCTTAATCGATTTATGTTACAGAACACAAGGATCATACACTAAAAGTGATGATAAATACTATTGAATAAGTTGGATTATCCGAGAACCTGTGGGAGGAGCTTTCCTCTCGGTAAACCACATTTTGAACAAGGTACCCTCCAATCTTTTATGATTTTGTGAATTAAAATACCTAAATGCCCTTGGGTTTTTACAGCATTGGCAATGTATTAACTCAAGAATTAATTAATTTCCTTTGTTTTAGATTAGTGGTCAGAAGTATTTCCATGATAGAAGCTACAAATGTTCCCACTATATGCTTCAAAGTTGAAGTACCACTAGCCTGGGGGTGCAGCGGTAAGGGCGCTCAGTTGTTTCCCAAACACCCACAGTTCGATTCCCAGCTATGGCGCATTTGCAGGGATTTTTCCTCCAAATGAGACTCGCAACTAAGGGACGTCGCGAGTGCTTCCGATTTACCTTAGTAGTGAAACTTCTGTGGGGCCGGGTGGCCACCAGACATAGTCAATGCGGTTAACTGGATTTACCGTAAAGTTGAAGTACCACTAGGTTTCTCATTCATCAACACTTTTTCTTTTGTATATAATATCTTTTATCTATTGAATTGTAAAATTTTACTAGAGATTAGTTATCAATTTCTCTTCTAATGTCTTCTCACTTATTTGATGTGAAATTTGTGTACTTTTTTTTGCTAACATCTTCTAGCATCTTTTTTTGCTTCGGATTCATACATGATGCAGTAAATCTTAATCTGTATACCAAAACAAGTTAGTACATTATAACATATCTTTTATATTGCTTTTGATTTGTCAGAGAAACCACGGAAACTGCAAATGAGTATGCACTTACAAATTGCAAATGGTATTTTGGGGAAAGTAAAGCCTATCAGTACCTGATTTTTGGATATTATATTCTTCTAAGTGAAATATTAGTTAGAATCATAGTTGTCAAGATTGTATTTGGATCTTTGGATTTATGAACCTAGGATCTAAACTTTTGCTTGATCAAAATCTCTAGTAGGATTTGAACTAGAATCTCTCAATCCATAGCCTGATCCTATGCCCCTTCATTGTTCCAATGTCGTTGATTTGAACAAGCTTGACTTAGTAGAATAACTTTAAGTTCACACACTCTCAGAAAAGTAGACATCTTTTCGATATCATATAACCTAAAAAAAAAAAAAAAATAGGATTGTAATTTATGCAACATGAATGATCCAAGTACGGTTGATACCATATCCTAATTTAAAGCTTCGAATGCATTAAAGTAAATCAAAACAATATAATCAGATACATTGCTTATGGAGGGCAATGAATTCATGCTGGACGCTTGACAAATCCAACCCTATATGTTAGCATTTTTCTCCACTGTAAGCTTATGCTTTTAGTTTTAACGTACACCCAGTGTGAGGTGTTAAATATTATGGCATGAAGGTAATATCAATATATGATTCTCTCTTTGCAATGCTGTGATAGAACATAGAAGACTTATTGTTTGATCAAATTTCGATGTCCACTGTGATGTGTTAAATAGTGTGTTTACATGAAAACTAGAGATTGGGTATGCCTGTATATTGCTAAATGGTATGAAATTCTTTGCTTTATTCATAGTACTTGGTGTTTGTTTGGCTTTTTTAATCGTCTTCCTGGAAGAAGAGTGATGTTGAAGCGTGTTGTAACTCTGAATTATTTTGTTATCTGCAACTGCTGCGTTATTCTTTATGCCATACCTTGTCAACAGATCACAAGGCTAATATTACACCGGTGTGATTCTTATTTCTTATGCAGGGAAGTGGAAGTTGGCGGATAAGATCGTGTAACAGCTAGTTGTTGATTCCCTTTAGAATTGTGATGTTTGCAGCTCACTAGTGACCATCAACACTGTTTATTTGTTTGCCATTTCCCTTAGTTTTTCTCATCCTATGCAGTTTAGTATTAGGTGCAATAGTATTTTTTTTTTCCTCTCATTTTCTACGGATTGATTAATTGCAAACAACACGCTAGAGTGGCAGCTATATCTCTGTGTTTGCTATTTTGCAGGGTATAGATAAAACTCCATCAAATCCGGTTTATATAAAAATCTAGTTTGAACTCGACTATTCTCAACTCTCAAATTCCTCTCTAGTTGCCTTATTTGTTAGTGCCATGTTGCATCTTCGACCAGAACATATATATAGTCTATGATACGATAATGATGAAGGATGATAACGGTTAGAGTTGTATGGTTGTATTGTGGCCTTCAGTTGAACTACTAAGAAGAAGAGATGTTGGTAGACTTTATATTAGGGTAAGAGATTAATTTCTGGGGGATGTTTATTCTTAGAAAAAAAAATCTCTTTTACTTCTTAATTAACTTTGTGGTTGGCTATAAGTTGACATGTGATTTACTTTTATATAATTTAGGGATGAATTGTGAGAGAAAGAAACGTTGTTCAATATGACTAATGACTAGGGTTGGCAGGCTTTCATTCTCATTTAGGGAAGGCAAAAACGTTAAAAACATGTTTAAAAATTTAGAAAAAAAATTCATTTTGCACTCCATAATTTACCTTTTTCTTTTCTTTGTCCCTTATAATCAAGAATATTACATTTTATCTTCTATAATTTGTAAAATAAGAATAAAAATACTTCTCTCTCTATGGGATCGCTTTTCTAACTGTGCATGTAACATGGCTGGATCATGTTTTAAAAAAGGTAAAATTGTAATTCCGGTCTAAAAGTTATATTAATATCTCTACCATGGCTAAAAAGTTATATTAATTCGAGTCTAAATTGTAATTCATCCTTTTTAGAATTCGCTCAAAGTTATATTAATACCTATACCCTGTTTATTATTTTTTTTATTTTTATGATAACAGGTAGGGATGAATATAATTCGGTTAAAATTAAAAAAAAAAACTGGCTGATTTTAGATGAATAAATTCGGTTAAAATTAAAAAAAATGGCTGAATCAAATAAAATTGATTTTTTTAGTTCAGTTTTTTTGATTTTCTGTCAGTTTCGATTTAAATTTTTTAAATTTTAATGTTTCAGTTAGGTTTTTTATTTTGGCTCTGAAAAAATTGAACCGGCGTATTATATTTAGGGGTGCTTGGTTGGATGGTATATGAGTGGGTAATGGGAAAGGAATGAAAAGTTGGTGCTTGGTTTAGGGAATTGGTGGTGAGTCCCACGGATTCAATCCCCTAAATAGGGGAATGAGCCATTACACAGCAAAATGGTGGGAATGGAAACCCCTTCATTCTCATTTCTCACTTGTATCAATTCCATACCCTTCAATTAATCAAGCATCCCCTAAAATATGATTTTTATGTATATTGGGTTATACAAGTGGATTGAGGCACTAATCTTTTTTAATTTTCTTACTTATCACTTTATATATTATTTATTGTTACGTGATAACAAGATTTTAATATTACTTTTTTTATATTTTAGTTTTTATTTCGATTTTAAATTCATAACTATCTTAATAAATTGATAGTTTCTTTGTCTCTAAACTAATATTTGTAGTCGCATAAAAATCGTATATAATTGACCTTAAAAATCGGACCATATTATAAAAAAACTGGACTGAACCGAAATAAAATGGTTTAGTTTTGAATTAAAAATTTTTAAAACCGAAACTGAAAAAATTGAACCGTAGTAGAGTAAAATCAGATCGAACCGGTCGATTTTCACCCCTAGAAACCAGTAAAATTTGTTCATTAAAGATAACATTCTTGA
>JBAMIE010071550.1:0-17496 GCA_037177295.1 Kaempferia parviflora
GCACTCGTCCTCGCCCGACCAACCTAAACATAGCCTTCTAGCCATCTTCCATCAGCCTTGCGCCCCTCGGATGCCTCCCCATCCTTCGCACCTTGCCTTTTAGATACTTCCATTGACCTCAGTCATTATTGTCGGGTCTTCCAATGCCAAGTCCCACTTGGGCTTACACCGCCAAGCCTCCTCCTTGGACTTATGTAGCCAAGCCTCTACCTGGACTTCACCTTCTGTATCTATGTATCTATCTCTTGCACACTTACAATGCATATTAGATATAATGATAAACCTTACTTAAACCTTTGCCCAAATATCAAAACCTAGGATACCTAGATTACTCCAACATGAGTTTGTTTCGAATTAGTACAACTGGTATTGTCATGAAGAGCTATATGTATTTGACCAAATTGGACCTTCTGTTGCTTTATCATTTTACCCGATTACTCCAAAGGAATCATCAAGGCTTGTGAATGTAATGCAATCAATGACCTACAACACAATGAATACATATGATCAATTGAATATAGAGGAAACATCTATACCCAAAGTTCAGAATATGTACGACACGTTAAAAGCTAGTGAAAGAGAATTATGGGAAACATTCCTTCTTGTCAATCTCAACTATTAACTACTGCAAGATTACTGAACGTGAATGCAGAACGTTATTTCTCTAAACGATATTACGATGACATGTATCAATTGATATCAGAGTTGCTTCCCGCTAATAACTGCACGACTGATAGCTTCTACAATACAAAGAATTTGATTAAAGATTTGAATTTGCTAGTTTAGAAAATTCATTGTTGTATCAATAACAACATAATCTTTTAGAATGAAGATAGTGAATTAATGAAATGCAGAATGTGTAATCACCCTTATTATAAGCGGAGTAGTCGTATACCCGTTCCCTTAAAAGTCATATATTACTTTCCGTTAACTACTAGACTCCAACGCTTGTATATATCTACCACAACAACAAGCCACATGAGGTGACATCAAAACCATGTATACAAAGGAGATATAATATGACATCCTTGTGACTCCCATGCAGGAAAACATCTCGACACAATATTTTCCTCCTTTGTAATGGAAGTATGAAACTACGTAATGTGAGAGTTAAACTTTTCACGGATGGACTTCAACCATTTAGAAGCTATACACAACAATATTTATAAACTAATTATATTAATATCATATAACTTACCTCCATGAATGTATACGAAAGATGAGTTAATGTTTCTTACCATGCTTATTTTAGGTTCTCCGAATCTAAAAGAGTAAATAGATATTTTTTTACAACATTTGATTGTAGAATTGAATTATTTATGAAATGTAGTCGTAGACTTCTGACAATTGTAAGTAAATTAAATTTTATAATGCATGCTAATTTATTATGGATAATTAATAATTTTTTAATATACTTAATATTATAGAAATAAAGTATAAATCCGAAAGTTAGATGATAGAGTAAATCATACACATCATTAATTCTTGGAAATTAACTCCGGACCATTATCTTAAAAATACCATACATCTATCGTTACGGCCCGGGCCTTTGTGTTTTTCATTGTATAAGTGTGTACAAGTCGGTGTCATATTGGGCAAATCGTTCGAGGGGAGTGAAAGCTTTGCCTGCGACCCAACAGGGAAGATCCCCTCTGTATCTATAACGCCACCTCGGTGGACTTGGGGGTTCCCCTCTGTGCATTTCCGATCCGAACCCAGAGAGAAAGAAGCCGTTTCGGTATGGACGACGACGACGACGAGTTCGGCGAGCTCTACACAGACGTCCTCCATTCCGTCGCCGAGTCCGTCCCAGCGCCACTGCCCTCCGTCTCGTCCCCTGGCGGCCGTATCGATCCTCTCCTCCACGCCGAGAAAGACGATTCGGATGGAGGCGATCCGGACGGCCGCTTGTTTGTCGCGTCTCGCGCTGGTCCCTGCGCAGAATCCCCTTCGTCATCCAAACGCGCTATACCGCCGGCCATGGCAGCCGCGGAAAACGTTTCGGAGGAGGATTGGATGCTTGGTCGCGCAGCCCCGGTCGTGGATTCGACAGAGAATTGGAACGACGAAGACGACGATGGAACCCTTTCATCGCGACAGGCAGAGGTCGGGGCCCCCAGTGAGGGCGAGCCTAGGGTTTTGGAGGAAGACGAAGAAGAAGATAGGGTTTCAGAATTTCAAGAAGGAAATAATGGAATTGGTGTTGATAAGAAGATTAGTGCACCGGAAGACGGGTTTTCATTGCCCAGAGGAGGAATAGAGCAGAATTCGGAAAATCTCGATCAAGTCCCGTACATCCCTGGACTCTCAGCTGGCCCAGCTTCTTCTGGACTTTTTGCTGGCATCAACAATGAGGAGAGGAAGCCATCACAAAGCGAGGATTGGGACAGTGACAGCGAAGACGATCTCAAGATTGTGCTGAATGATAGCAATCATGGTCCTCTTGTGGCTGCGAGGCATAGTCAAATTGGGATAGATGACGACGATGATGATGGAGAAGAGGATCTGGTTATTGTCACCGATGAGGGCCAGCATCATCGCCTCCCCACCATGGAGGAGCAAGATTGGAGTGAAGAGGCTATGCAACCGGCAGGTGATGGGGAGAGAAAAGAAATGTCGGATGTAACTAAAGTAACAGGCACTGCTGGAGCTGCACCAGGGGCAAGGATAGGGTACAACAATCTTGGTTTTCATACGCAGCATCATTCAATGTTCAAGGTTGTTCCTACCACATTCGTTCTTGTAATTCAGGTGTAAACTAAGTTTATGAGTGTTGATTGCTAGTTTTTGGCAGTGGTACGCACACTAGCATTCCTTACTGTCTATATGTTGCATAAGCTTGAGAATACATGACTAAAATATTTTGGCAACTCAGATTGAGTTTGTGTCTCTTTATGTTATTTAACAACTAAAGAATGTTCAAATAACAGTAATATTCCAAATGAAAGATAACAAGCCACTCAAAAGTTCCAAAATTCTCAGTTATTTTGGTTGCAATTATGCATATTGCTAATCTAATATTAATTTGATAGGACAGCCAAGACTTTTGGGAATTAGTGACAGGAAAAGCCTTTTTCCTGAATCTGAATAAATAAGCTTTTGGCACAAATGTGACTATTTTATATCTTGAATTCAGAATTCGTGATGTTCACTTGTTTTTGTCTATTCGACTATTCTTACTGTATATAGTATTGATTTGCTGGGAAAAAAACTAGAAATGGGACAGAGAAAAAAGACTATCAAAATCATATTTCCAAATAGGACCCATCAATTTGGAACCCGCATTATATTTGCCAGAAGGGCAATTAGACAAGAAGAATAATGGCAGGATCTTTGTACACAGAAAGAGAAATTATGCATTTGGCATAGAATTTGATTAAGTTCCTAAAACTAATAATTACAAATTTTTGCACAAATTTTTCCTTGCCAAACAAATTTCCTTTGTTGTGTACACTGAATTTAATGTCTGTGAACTTATATATATTATTTAAAGAATGATCATTCCTTGAAATTATCAAGAATATGCTGTAGATATTGTAGTTTATTATTTATCTAAATTAAAATTCTTTCTTACTCAGTATGTAAGACCTGGTGCAACACCTTTACCTGGCGATCCTGCAAGTGGCATCCCAGGTATTCCAGGTTCTGCTCGTCCTCTTGGCCCAGCTCCTATTTCCAGTCAAGGAAGAGGTGATTGGAGAGCTGTTTCTGGTAGGGGCTTCCCTGGTGCTCCCAAAAGCTACAATACAAATTTTGGCTTTCCTGCTTGGGCTAATAGTTCAACCCGTACCATTGGCATTGGACTGGATTTCACCCTCCCTTCACATAAGTAAGATTGTCAGATGTACTGTGCAATAGTTATAATTTTTCTTTACCAAAATTTATACTGTTTGCTGTTGTGATGGAATCATTAAACTTTCTTTCTTTTTATAATCCTTAATATAATCTAATAGTTAAGACTTTTATTGAGCTTAGTTAATAAATTCTCACGGTCAAATATTCTCTTATTTTTCATTGAATTCCTTTTTCATCTCTAGCACACATACCTTTTTTTGTTCATTGGTACTAAATTTACATTAAAATAGTTTTAATATTCAGTAGAGATGCTTTTGTGTAATTATATATTCGTGTTTGATTTGTATGATTTTTTTTTAGTTTTTAATTTACAAAGAAAAAGAGGGCTCTAAAATAAAATAGGAAAAGGAAAACAAGAAGTTTGCCTTTGCCTTTTCAAATGAATTTTTACACAAGACCTTTGAATTCTCCACAATAGGGAAACCTTTTCACTTCTTTTTTTTCCTATTTATGTGCACACATTTTATTTATAAAATTCATATCAAGCATATTTTTACAAACAATTTTCCTTTTGTTTAAGAAGTTAATGGAAAAGTGGGAAAAATTTCTCCTCAAATACTAAAGTGTGAAGGGTGTTTCCTAAGGAAATAAAGTGAGAGAAAATGTGGCACTTTTCCTCCATTTCCCTTAAAGAAAAAAGGGAAGAAAAAAAAGGGTAATCCGATCCAAAGCAATGTCGGGGAATGATCTATTGTATGTAACTTTAACTTGCTTTGCAAGATGTTGTTTTTGAGACTCGAACCTATGACCTTCAAGTCATACGACAACAAACCGTTACACGCCAAAGCTCCCCTTCAGAAAAGGGAAGAAAAACATTCAGAAAATTCCCTTTATATTGTTTTGTGTGATTTTTGAATGCAATGAAACTCAGATCCAACCTTAAAACATTTAAAGTTATTTTTCTTTTCATATTTATTTTTGATAAAAGTTTTGAAATTTAAGTCTTTCAACCTCTTTTCTTCCCTCTAAGGCTACAGTAGGATGACAAATATTTTGAAATCCTTTTCCTATAATTTTTTCTTCCTAGTTATTTCATTGAAACAAGGCATAAAGGTTACACCTACCACCATTTGCCTCAATATCAAAGCTATGTCTTATTTCATTTGTGAGCTCAGTAATTGCTTCAATTGTCTTTGACAATTAATCCTACAATTATGGTGTGAATAAAAAAATGAATTTAGTCTCATTTGATATTCAAGCTTTAAAACTAGAGATGAAAGACACACATGAAAATCAATGTTGATGCCATATCGTTTATGGCATCTAAGATGACGTGGAATTAGTAAAAAGTGAAAGATAAAATGCTTAAAAAATATTCACTGGTTTGTGTTCGTATAGGTGTTTGTGGAAAACATCTATCATTATTTCAATGTTACTATGTCATCTTCTCATCAGGTCATGCTATTCCCAATAAATTCTGGTTGGTTATATGGATCTTATCCTTCCATTGGACCAGATTATGTCACTAGTGTTATTCAAATATTAAATCACTTTTGATTATATTAATTTGAATCTCCTTTGCTCTCCTTACTCCTTTCACTTTTTAACTCAGGTTTTTAAGTGTCCAATTATATAATTGGTTGGTAATCTTTGAACATGCCCATGTAGTGTGATCTGGTCTCTCTCATTTTATCATCTATGAGAATCACACTATTGGTCCCTTGTAGCAGTATTAGATTATTTATATTTTCTAGTAAGTCATATCCATCTTAGCATTCTATCTTTATCCAATTATTATTATTATGACTGTGATGATTTCTAAAATACCCAACACTTGATTGATCATCAAGTATGATGAATGGTATCTCAATTTTATGATTTTTTTTAGCATTATAGATTTTTAATCGTTTGGGCTTCATGACAATCACACAAAATTTTGAAACCTGCTCTCCATTTTAACCTTCCACAGTTCGACTTTTTATGTTATATCTTCATACATCAAATGTATCTAAACGGAGATTCATATGTATCCATCGTAACTATTTTATGATTTTCTTCTCTTTACACTGACATTTCTTCTCATATATTTAGTTTAAGTTTTAGTTTTAATTTACCTGAAACACTGAGTTTTTTTTTCACAATTTAATGGTTTGTCGTACCCATATTTAATTAGCATAATGCCGTTTACAAATAACATACGCTAATTGGACCTCTCTAATATATGATTGATTAGTGATTTTAGTACTCTTGTAAAAAGATATGGGCAATCTCACTTTCAATGGCTTTGTTTTATCATCATGATACATGCACTTTATCACATCTATATTTTCACTAGCTACTATTTCCTCCAATCCACCAAAATAATTTTTAAGTTTTTTCCAAGCCAATAAAACTTAAATGTCAATTCTGCTTTTTCTATAATTTCCATCTTTTTTCTTATTAAGTAAATGACATCTATTTGTTATTTTCAGCACCAAACGAAATTGAATATTCAGAAATATTTGCTTCCCCTTTATTCTTCTCTCAGTAATTCTTGAACAGGCTTCATTCTATGTCTCTTTAACTTAATTCTCTAACAATTGCATCTCATATCTATTCATATAAACTGGTACTAAATTTGTTCTCTATTTCACTTATCTAAACTTTGAAGAAAAATTGACGGAAGTATATCTTAATCTCCTAAACGTTTTCAAACTTCAGCAGAAATATCAACTGGAGATACACTTCTATGATCCTACTGTTCTTGCTTCTATGTCAGATCTAGTGTACATTCTCCCATTTGTTTCCTAACTTGCTATTCTGATTGTGATTAACTGTAACACTTTGTTTCTAAAGTAAAATTTTATACATATTTTTTTGATAATCTTCCTTTTCTGTCGATTGTGTGAGCCATGAACTGTGCTATCTGCCTCCCTTGTTTTAAATGCTTCCAAATGCTCTTTTTGTCAGGACGGTTTTTGATGTTGACATTGAGAGTTTTGAGGAAAAGCCATGGCGATACCCTGGGGTTGATATGTCTGACTTTTTTAATTTTGGATTGGATGAAGATAAGTGGAAGGATTATTTTAAGAGGCTGGCAAGTTTAAAATCCTCTTATTCCTTAATACATACTTGTTGATTTACACTATGTTCCTAATTTTTTTTTTTGTTTTGCAGGATCAACTTCGTTTGGAATCAACCATGCAAAGTAAGATTCGTGTATATGAGAGTGGGCGATCAGAGCAGGTATATACAAATACTAGACCATGCATGAGTTTGCTCACATCATACTTAAACTTAATTATTGATAGTTTATTAATTTTCTCTTAGGAATATGATCCAGATTTACCACCTGAGTTGGCTGCGGCAGCAGGTCATGATATTTCTGCTGATAATGGGCATGGAAAATCTAATGGAGAATCAAATTTTACCGGACAAGGAAGAGGGCAGTCAGTTATGCGGGCACCATTAGTATGTTGCACTGTCACTCAACCTTTGTATTTAGGACTTGTTTGGATTGGGGGATATTTGGAAGGGAATGAAGTGGAGTAATTACATTTTTTTCTCCTGAAACCTTATCCCACTATTTCTCTTCTTTTCATGTTTGTTCAATTTTTTCTATCTCAGAAATTCTACTCTTCTTTCCCTTTCATCATATCCCCATCTCCGCTCCTACATTTTTACTTCCTTCTCCCCACTTTTGAGTTTCCAAATAAGTTAGGGAACCAATGTCATTTATTTTCTTTAAATATTCCATTAATATTCTCATTGTTATTAGTATTTGCTTTGTCTCATTATTACCTTTTGATTTTTTAGCCAACTGGGAGAGCAATACAAGTTGAGGGTGGTGGGCATAATGAACGACTTCCTTCTATAGATACTAGACCGCCTAGATCACGTGATTTGGATGCAATTATCGAGGTAGTTTCATGACTTACAATTTGCAGTTTAATGTTAGATTCATTTATTATATCTACAGCTCATCATTGACAATTACAAAGGTTATTTGTGATTTCTACATCCAAATAACCCACACTAGTCTGTGATATATACTATTTCATAGTTGTAGACTTGAAGGTATCCACATACTAAAAATGCCTCGTCAATAGATTGTGCCACAGGACTTGTTTGATGATCCAAGAATGCACAACTGTGGCCTAGAGAAAAAGGAGAAGAGTGTTGAAAGAGATGATACAAGTTTTATTGAGGCTAAGGATAGAGGAAGCACTGAATCAGGATATACGGAACACTTTTCTCATGCTTCCAGTAACCACAACAAGGAAATGACCAGGAGAACCCTTCTTGCAAAGGAAAAAGATGAATCAGCTGGTGATCACCATCATAATTCTAAAACAAGAAGCCCTCCCTTTCATGATCGAGCATTAGAGACGCATTCAGAAGAAAGGTATGCTGTCATTATTCTAGCAGATCTGATTATGTTCACTGCAGTCAATTCAGTGAAGTTTGCTTTTTCCACACATCTATTGACAATCATCAGTAGGAAACATAAGGGACTCATGGCTAAATTAGTTAACATCTGGCCATCCGCTTTCAAATTCTGAATTTTGATGTCTTCATAATTTAAGTAATACTTTTGTTATCAACTTATTATTCTTAGTTGTATCTTGTAACACTAATTTGATTTTCCCTGTGCTTTATCACTGGTTTGATTTGATAAATAGAAAAAAATCTGTCTCATTATCTGTCATTTGTGTTTGTGGTGTCATTATTATGCCAAGCTTTCCTATTTTACATTTCCATTGATCAAATGCATAGTTTTGGTGTGTATCTGGCATTGGCCTTCCTTTGGCATTCCTTTGGCATCTAAATGCTGATCAATATTCATACCTTGGATCAGTAGCAAATCATTTTATTTGATAATATGTGGAAAAAAACTTTACCCGACATTATTAAGCCATTAAGAAGACAATGCTTCTGGTTAAATGACAGGGAAATAGGGTGTGTGTGTGTGTATATTTTCCATTTGTCAATATATAAGTAATTCTTTATGATGAGAATGCGAGTAGAAACAGTTGATAGTTGATCTTCTTTCTGATTCAGTGTTCATAACTCACTCATTATATGTGGCAAAAGGCGAATCGCTCGCCCCCAGCGCCCCCGCCGACCATAACTCACTCATTATAGTTTCGACGTGAGACATTTATTTTGTGAAATGACTGATTATTCACACAGTACGTACTGTGAGCATCAGAAAAATCAAATGTTCTTTTTCTTTCAGAAGAAAACAAGGATTTTTCATGTAATTAATCACTAATAGATTGGTGAGTCTTCTCTTTAAAAGCTACTTGTAGAAGCTACTCCAGTATTCTTCATGCAGACAAAGCGGTAAACAAAGTGAAAGAGGGTGCAGCAATAGGGAAGGAAGGTGTTTGATCTACTTCAAAAATATAAAGTGGATTATATGTATACATGAATTTAAATTAGTCCTTAGAGATAGCAAGGTAAGTAAGCCATTAGAATTATAGGTTTCATCTCAGTAGATCATGCTTGATGTATTGTTTATACTGTCAGTTTAAGATTCAGTATTGAGTCAGCATTGTCCTAGCTATAGTTGCTGCACATTCATGTTTGTATCAATATTACACGTCTTTCCTCATTTTGCGGGAGTATTGCAAGTAGCAAACCAACGTATGACTATTAGATATTGATTATTGCATTTGCAAATGTGATAATTTTTACCACAATGTCCCATGTTTTCTGCTGACTAAGTGAGCACTGAAATTGATAGGAAGAAAACAATTCTGTCTATGCTTTGGTCTTTCATGGCTAAAGTAAATATCATGTTAGCAAGTTATTGCTTTTTTTAAAGCTTGCACCAAAGATGATCTACTTTTTATTCAGGATTCTATATCTCATGGACACAGCTAACAACAGTTTGCTTACTTTAGGTTGTATTCAGAATCCTCGTCTAGAAGACACCTCAATGGTCGTGAACAATCAACTGATAGCATGTCTAGTCGAAGTGCCCATTCAAACAGTCATAGTGATCAGCAAAAGGAAACTTTGCTTGATAACTCTGAGGTTAAGCAGTGTTCTAAAAACTCACTTGTTATTGATACTGCAAGAGAGCTCAGTGTTGAAGAAAAGTCTAGCAAGCAGGATGAAAGCAGCGTCAAAGAAAAATTTAGCAAGCATGATGAAGGCAGTGTTGAAGAAAAATCTAGCAAGCATGATGAAGGACTTACTGTGGTTGATAGCATGGAAGTGGAGATGACATCAAGTTTACGTGTTTCTAGTGAGACTGATGCTGATGATAATTTGGTTCTCCCAAGCGATACACGAAAACTAAGCTCACAAGTTGAGCCTATGATGGTGTATGACACAGGTTACGATGATGGGTTGCAGAATGGTGATAATAGTAGAGAAAAATTTGGGGACAGTAAGAATAATCAAAGACAGACAAATGGTGAAGTCTTGCATGAAGGACATTCAAGTCAGACGGGTTATTCAAAAAGGCTCCAGAAGGAAGATGAATCTAAATTCCGGCGGAGAGATGAATCTCACGTAGATGACAGACAAAATAGAGAGAAAAATCATGATATTTCTATAGAAAAGGAAGATGCGTCTAATTCTCATCAAATTCATCTTCGAGGTAGAAGCTATGACAAGAGAAAGGAATCAGAATCTTCTACCAGTTCTTGGCAAAGAAGAGAGGATAATATACATGGTAGACAAATCAAAGATGATTTAATGAGGGCAAGCAATGATGAGATGTTGCCAAGGAATAAGTGTAAACTAAAGGTAAGTGACAGAAACCGGAGAGATGAAGATCATTCTAGAAAGCATGTTGATGGTGAATGGAGGAGCCATAGTAGAGATGAAAGCTTGAGGCATAGGGAGAGGGATGATCTGTTGATGAGTCGTCGTGAGAACAAGGATGATCCTCTCATGAAGAAAAAAAGAGATGAAGAATATTTGAGAGGAAAAGCTAACAGATTAAATGGTTTCCAAGGTCATAGAGCTAAGGAAGATTCTGGAAGAAGGAAACGAGAAAGGAATGACCTACATGGCAATAGGAGGGAGTCTGAAACTAGAATGAGGGATAAGACTGAAGATCACTCATCTTCTAAGCGTAAAAAAGATGATAGCTGGCGCCAAAATAGGGAGAGAGAGGATAGGCAGCGACTTAAACCTGATGAAATTGCATTAACACAGAGGGAAAGCGAAGAAGTGCAGGGAACTGCAAGTAGTGGACGAGTTACTGAGAATAAACAATTGGGTGGTAATGGTAGGAATAGGGATGACTCAAGATCTATTAGTTATGATAAGGAATTTCAAGAGAAGGAAAGGAGGCGGCACAATGAGTTGATGAGGAGGGATCGTAGGGAAGATGGCATGTCTCAGAACAGAGGACGTGGTGATGCATATACAAATGAAAAGCATTCAAATGCTGATGAAAGAAGCTCCAGACATGAAAGGCTGCACCAGTATGGTGACCGCCACCATGCTGCTGAGGGCCAACAGACGCACAGGGAAAGACAGAGAGAAAATACAAGTAAAGCCAGGGATGCTGAGAGTAAGCAGCAGAATAACCAGGTGCTTGGGAAGAGAAAACATGATGACTACCCCTCAAATGAGAAGAGAAAACATGATGACTACTCCTCAAGTGAAAAGAGAAAACATGATGACTACTCCTCAAGTGAAAAGAGAAAACATGATGACTGCCCCCTAAATGAGAAGGTATATTTTATCTGTATAATTCTTTTAGCCAATGATATAGAATTGCATATAAGTCACAAAGTTTTCATAAGGTCAATTAGGAAATTCTGCAATTTCTCCCAACTTATATTACCTCAGAAGCAAGTTAAGCCAGTCATATCTATCAATAAAAAGGCAAAAAAAACCTACAGATGGCAGTGGGGCGGCCGTGTGGGACGTCTGGGTCATGAACTTTTTGCAGAAAAACGGCAAAAATTCAACATTAATAGTTTATTGTAAGCCGCCTGAGCAGGTTGAGATTTGTCTCAGATATTAAACTTGTATGGTGCAGCATGAAATGCTTTGAGTCGACGGACTATTTATTTTGGGTGGGATAATTTGATTTACTGACCAAAAGAGCATTAAGATTATTTAGCGAATTATGACCAAAAGTACTACCCTCTATTGTTATGTAATTGCATTTGGATTCTTTCTTGATAGAGCAAGAACTGGATATTCAGTTTTAATAAGGTGCTATTGAATGATGCAAGTTAATCTCCAAAATATAGGTAAAGCATGCTTCATTTAAAAAATAATAATCTGCTATTCACAGTTTGCAATCTAGAGTAGCAGTTCCTCCTCTTTACCTGTCTACTTTTTTTTGCTGAAAAGGATGTTTGTTTTATGATATTGTGAGAAAATTTCATTTTGCTGCAGTTTTGATATGCCCCCAAAGCTTATAAATTGCAGTTTACTTCTATAGTTTCAATTTATTTCATAGTTTCAATCTATTGATGAAATGGTCCCCTACCCCATTAAATCCTTACCCATCCGTTTATCTCTTGGTGGTAAGCTAATTTATGTTTGCACTTCATAAATTTAAAATTTTAAACATATTGAATCAATAACCAAGAAAATTTTATTGGGTCTCAAATTGTGGGGAGGAAAGACATGTCTCTATTTGGTGACAGTTTATTTTCTATGCAGTCTGGGGCTCCATTTTTCTTTTAATAGGAGCTGATTTGCTAATAAGTTTGCAGCCATTTTGTGTAACACAATGTTAAGTTACAAGGCTCAAACCTATTTTATGATTTTAGAGTCACCGACTCATGTTAGTACTTGTATTGAAGCCAAAAACCTAAAAAAGCTTATGGTCTCTTAAAATTTAGTCGCAGGCTGATTTTAAAATTAGCTTGTGCCCTGGAACTTGTCACTAAGCTGGAAGAAATAGTTGCAAGTCGGTAACACAGTTGTGACTTGAAAAATGTTAGAAATCTTAAATTTATGGGGCCACAAAATTATTTGTAAAAAATTTACATCTTAAACCTCAACACGATGCTGACACAAAATGACAGTAAGCTAATTTGCAACTCAGTTTGCAGCCAAAATTTGTAACAATGGACTTTTCTAGGTGATGATGGCTTCAACAGGATCATGACTTAAATAGCTATTGAATTTATGGGGCACAAGCTTATTTGTAAAACAATTGTGCCCTGGAATTTGACGCCATGTTGGAACACAATAGTAATTCAAATTAGCTTGCAGTCACATCTTGAGAGACCAAGAGTTTTTTTTTCTTTTCACTTTTGACATAAATGTAATTCTGATGCTAAAAATCTTGAATTTATACGGGGTTGCGACTTGGAGAAATGGACAAGTTAGGACTTAATGAGGCGGGTATATTTCAACAATAGGTTGAAATTAAAAAAGGACAATTTCAAACTCTAGGACATTTTGAAAAGACAATAAACTGTAGGGGCAAAATGAATTGGTAATAATGTAACCAGCAACTAAAAAATCCGCACTGTAAAAGCTAAATAGCATTGTTCCAACTTTGGGGAACTTCTTGTCTTGATCCATGATATCTTGTTCAAATTAATTGGATTTGAGCAAATTAGTCGCCTCTTGCCTAGCTCATTTTTTTGACATATTTACTAAGTATTTGCCCTTGCCAGGTCTATAATAAAGATTCAAATAAGAATGAGAGCAACATCTCTTCCACAATTGTCGCCAAAGCAGATCCACATCGCAATAAACATGAAGACTCCCCGCATATTAACTCTTCAAGGAAACAAGGGGATGATGAACCTGCCTCAGATGATGAGAATCAAAGTTCTAGAAGAGGACGATCCAAATTGGAACGCTGGACCAGCCACAAAGAAAGGGACTACGATGCCATCAATAACGCACAGGCATTATCTACTTTGAAAGAGAACATTGAAGGCAACATGGCTGATACAGTGCAAGCAGATGAATTGACTAAAAATGAACCTAACAACATTACTAGTGAATTGGATGTCAAGGGTGATGCTGGACAAATTGTGGATAAGACAATTGATGACCAGGATCGCCATCTTGATACTGTGGCTAAGCTCAAGAAACGAAGTGAACGCTTCAAGCTTCCTATGCCAAGGGACAAAGATAATGGTTCAAATAGAAAATTGGATACCGAAGTGCAACTGCACAATAATGAAGCTGGTGTTGATTCAGAGATAAAGTCAGAGCGACCAGCCAGGAAAAGGCGGTGGACTGCAGTTGATTAGGCATCTAGGCATTTCTGCATCTCTACAATGGTCCCTTTATGAAATCAAAGTCATTCTCATTCAAAGAAGAAGATAGGCGAAGCTCGTCGTGTGGTTACCATCGAGTATTGTACAATTTTCACCTCTTCATCTCCTTCATTTGGGACCAAAATGATGTGAAGATAAACAAAAATATCGAGAGGAAGGAAGAGAAGTGCCACTAGTTGTGTTTTTATTGCATATTTGGATATGTAACTTTAAACACGTAAGATGCTAGACGGAAGTCTCTTTTTTCTTTTTTCTCTTTTTCCTGCAGCAGTTTGTATGTCTTGTGAGGTTCTGGTTGGTTGAAGGAAGCCTACTTGTCTCGCTTCCTGCATCATGAAGACATGTTATGGCAACGGTTGAGGAGTTACTTCGTTTACAAACACATTCCAAGCTTGGAGTTGGAGGTTTAAAGTGGAGGACCGTTCAGTTTCAGATGAATATCTTCAAATAATTTGGTTCACTACTTTATGGTGTTTCCTTGGACGTTTGTATTATTTTACTGTCACTCTGAGAATCCTGAAGTTGGCTGGAGACTAATCTAAGCGGGCCAGATATCGCAACATGTTGTGCCTATCTGAATGCATCAAGTGCTCACTGAATGTACACGTACTTGATGAATTAGATGCGGGATCATCTCAGACAGTTTGCAGGGCTTGGCTCTTCTTTTCCTTTCCAATTTTTGTTTTAAAAGAGATGATCTTTATACAGCGAAGGTTCTCCAAGTTGTGCCTGAAACACAGTTGGTCAATGCTCTAGACAATGTTGGAGGTGGGCAAAGATTTTCTATAGGAGATGGTAGTTGTTTTAACCCATTTGTTGCCTTATAAAAACAAAAGGGTCAAACAATGAAATGGAAATAGATCATTCTTTTTACAGTAGTGTGCTTAATATTTTTCATTTTGAAGAATTATCTATGCATAGTAAAATAGACTGCTAATGGAGATTTTTTGAAAAAAAAAAATCAATGATTATAAAATTTTCTGAATCTAACACTAAATAATTAACTATTGATATAGCCATTAGTATTTGTTTGGTTGAAATAAATTAATATAATGTTGTCTAATCTTGATTGGTGGAAACACACTATATGTAGTGAGGCTGAGTCCAACCTAATCTTAATTTCATGGCTTATTCAAAGATATAATAGAGGCTATCTGCCTATCCATGTGAATTAGCAAGCTTGAATAAAACCATAATTAGAGGCTATCCTACTCTTCCGTGTTAGACTTGGGACGGATTGACAGGGATGGTGGGGGTGAACGTATTCACCTTTTTGCCACATAATTAGAGGCTATCCATGTGAACAATAGACCTTCCATGATCGCACTTGTCTTAGAGTAATCTGATCTAATAATTTGTTGGTCTTGACTCCATTATATAATTAACAGTACTTAAATAACATATATCTTTTGTATAATCGAAGGTGATATAAGAGCTTTGAATTCCCAACATACATTTCAATTTATTTATGCTATAAGAAAGTGACATCAACATGGCAAGTTATCCTAAAAAAGTGAATAATTAATTTGCTCAAAACGGCTGAAATGGCAAAGCGCTGCTAAAATTATATTCTTAAAAAAATGAACTATGCAATATTGACTGGCTAATTAATTATCATTATAATCTTCTAGAAACTGGCTTAATTTCTGTGTTTCTTAATGTACACATATAATTAATTACAATATCTGTCGTTAAACTACGTACTTCTGTGTATTTATTATCATTAATTGACTTGGAGAGTTTAATTTTCCTTTTTTGAATTGATATTTTAGTTCACTATTTCTCAATTTTTAAGTGATATTATATGGGTAAATTTATTTTACTAAGATTTCATTACTGAAGAAAAATAGCATAATAAAATGAGATAATGAATAATTGAAATTAACATATTATTAAATGTTATATTTCATATCAATGTTGAAATTAACTTATAGACCTCCATCATACAAATGGTATAGATTAAGTCCCAATTAGCGGCTAAGAACCTAATCAAAGATGACTTAGTGGTGCTAAAAGAAAAGCACCTTTACATACTGTTTAATTTGTTCAAATTCAAATTGAGATAAATACATATGTGACAAATAGTTTTTTTTAAACCTAGATATTCAGCTCTTACAATTTGACTAATCTCAAAGATAAACAATCCAGTCCCACTGACGGGCATCAAGATAAATTATAGTGCTAATCTATTGATCATTGAAGATATTACTAATTTATTCTAATTCTCTCTCCTATAGTGGCAAAAGGCGTATCACTCGCCCTCAGCGCCTCCGTCGACCTAATTCAGAAATCCAGCATAATTGCTTAATTATTTGACTATGATTAGTTGGCTTAAAACTACAATGGATCGAGCCTCCATAGTACAATGGTAAAATATTTAAGGGAATAAATAAAAGAATCAAAGTTTGAATCCGGATGAATATTTTGGAGGTCAATAAGTGTGCATAAATTATGCTCTTGATTTACCCAATAGACGAATTACAGAGGAAGATTGTCTATCTTCAACATTCATTAAGATGAAATTTGGACATCTGAACTATCAATATTAAACTAAAAATTGCAATGGCTTTTGTTCATCCGCATGAAAGAAATTGTCCCATTGAGGCCCTAATAGTTGATGGCAACTCTTTGTCAACTATCAATGGCTAAGATTTTGATCCCTTTAGGTCTTTCATAGAAAATCTACTGAAGCTGATTTCCATTCAAAGAAGTGGAAGAGTGGAGAAGAAAAGGTGAAATTTTTAGGTAATAATTTAAAAATGGCCTTTTGTCAAACCCTGTCTCACAACCCACTCATCCTTAAATTATTGCACGCATACTTTCGTTTAATCCATAAATTACTAGGGTTTAGTAGAGTTGTGTGTGTGTATATGTGTGTAATGCTTGATTTTGATCAGTAACGACATCAGTGATCTCATCAAGCTCTTAAGCCTTAAAAGTCAATAAACTTAGTCTGACCAATGAAGTAATGGCACACATTTAAGATGACAATGCAATTCCACCAGAGTGACAACAAAAGCCAAGCTATAGGTATGCTTAGCACATTAATTGGTCAGAAAAGCAGATTTGATCAGTCAAGGCAAAATTAGAGTTTACCCATTGAAAGGTAGCATTTTTCACACTTTAAATGTATATTAAAGATTTGGTATTCTTTGACCTCATAGATATCTGAACATATTGTCTGTTTTAGAAGTGAGATTTAGGAAACTGATTTTTCAAAAGTATCTTAAAAGTACACCAAGCGACCAAAAAGCTTCTGATGCAAGATGATCCATAAAAACAGTCTCTCGGATAGAAACTGTAATTCACCATAGTTTAGTATTAAAGAATTGAAGCTACCACTTGCAAGATTGGATATTCATTAAAAAATCTACGAACTTGTGAAGAAAAAAAATTGTGCATTGGGGTGAGAATTCCTTGACAAATATTTATTTGCACTCTTCTCAACCAAGTGGGCCTGTGGAATTGGAGCATATAACCAAGATTGATCTCA
>JBAMIE010071653.1:0-17495 GCA_037177295.1 Kaempferia parviflora
CAGATTACACACATACAACTCAAGATGATGATCATGGAGCTAGAAGTAACACTATTCAATATCAACGTCGATATAAGTGTGACAAACAAAAGAAAGCTCATAATTATCAAGATATGCGGGAGAATTTAGATGATATTGATTCAGGTCGAAGTTCATCATACTCGCAGCCTTCTTATTATAATTCTGATGCGTCATACTGTGATCTAGCACACCAGAGCTCGGGGGTGTGTGCTTATCCTTATCGCCTGTACCTGTATCCGTTCCGATTTCAGTGGTGCCAGTTCAAATCCAACATCCAATGATGAATCGAAATAAATTGATAGACTTGTGGAGAAATCAATATCAATATTGCACATCAACCAATACCTCCATCTGATTCAGTCACTCCTTTTGGTATCAGTAATGTAACATATTATGATGTATCAATTTTAATTCAAGTTATTGATAGATGACTTTTTCTTTAAAGCAAACTATATTGAATTGTTTTTTCTAACAATATTAAGTTGTTCAATAATTTAGAATTTATAAACATCAATATACAACTTATTTTTAAATTATACACAATAAACATATTTATCTTATAATTACTGTATATAAATTTAAAAAATACCGAAACGGTATCGGCACGACATGATACGATACCGAAACCGTATCGTTCCAGTTTGGGACCGAAACATCGGCATGGGTCGAAATTTTAAACCTTGGTATGCACACATGTATGGTGTTGATACTAAAATTATAAAAAATATTTATATTGATAAAATTGACTAATGAACATACATTAAAATAATACTTCAACATAGAAAAAATGTGTGAACCACACATTGTAAAACACATGAAATGTAATGATTTACATTATTCAACAATGTATCACAGATTATGTATTTAAATTTGAGTAATATGCATATAATTATTATCTAAAATGCTTACCACTTGTAAAGCAAGTGATTCACCTACAAGTTACAAGCTACCAAATAGGGCAATTTAGGGTTTGTAAGTCATTTTGGCCTATCAAATTAATTTAAATGAACTGATATATATATATCTTTTTTCATTTTTTGGCATATGCCTGGTTGAGAAGTTGCTGTTTAAAAATGCAATGATATATTTGTTTTAAATTTCTTATTGCTGGCATCAAGTTTGGAGTGGGAGTCCGGTATAAGTCAAACATTTATATCTTTATTATCTAGATGCTGACAACTTTTGCTCATAAAGTTACTTTTTCAAATTTCAGTTCATATCCTTTTATACTGTCCTCTTGCAGGGAAAAGCAGATGTTATATTTAAAGCTCCTTCAGCTGATTCAACATTAACTCTTCAGGTTAATGCCTATAATATCTTGTATATGAAACGTCATACTTTGTCAAATCTGACTTCCTCTGGTGATGCAGGATATTCAAGGACTTGTAACTTGGGTCATTGGGGATGGTCTCATGCCATCTTGGGTTTTTGTAAAAGTATAAGTGCTCTATCCTTTTCCTTCTTGTTGTATCTGAAGACAAGTTATGTCCTATAATTCTTGGAATTGCAGGACTCGTAATTTTTGTTATGTATTTATCTTGAATTGGTATAGGCTATACTTGTGTATATTATTTGCAGTTTCTCGTGTATTTGGATCATTTTGGCTTTTCAATGGGGTTATGTTAACCAAAAATTCCATGTTCCATTATGTGTACTGGTTCACATTTAGAGGCTGGTATCACACAAACTCTTGGTGAGAACTGGTATCATTCGGACCATCAAGGAGATTGGCTGGTAGTGGCAGTTCCAATGAGCAAAGGAGAAGGCATGGTGTCTGTAGGAATGCAGTTTTCTTCTTCTTTCTCTCATTGTCCTGCTCTTTTTCATTAGCACTGAAGTTACTACAATGACCAGACAATCAATCTTAGCTATATCTATATGGCAGTACCAGGTGGTTATCTTATAATCTGGTGCTATATTTATTTATATGCATTTAATGAGAATCAAAACCTTGATTGTCACCAACAACTCCTGACATACTGTGGCTCCATTTCTTCCTAGTAACCTTACTGCCTCCTTGTTTTGTCTCCTCTAACATGCTGTTGTTGCCTCCTCCCTTACTTTTGGATCCTCCTATCCTGATTGGTACGAATATACAAGTACTAGACCAGCCTGAGGTAACTGTACTGACCAGAAAACTACCACTTTTTGTATATCATTTGATACCTTGAACTCTCTACATGCATGTTTGGTCGAAGATCTCTTTTATTATACGTGAATTAAATTATTCCCTATAAGATGACCTGACAATTAGTCCTAGTATTTTATGCCCTTTTCTGGTTAATATGGGAATGATAAATATTTCTTTTGATAAAGTTCTTTTTGAGTGAAGTCTAGCATTAAATTCTTTTGCTATTCTTCTCAGTGCTTGTTTGCTGATTGTTTTTTTTTTTTTTTGAGTAAAACATGACCTACGCGGCTACGCCTATGTTCTTACTAGTCTCTAATCAAGCTCTCTTTTATCAGAACAAACCACTTGTAAGGAAAGTCATTCTTCTCCACATTCCAGGCCTTGATGCAGCTTTGTACATGTCACACACTGGCCTACTTTCTGCCCTAAAGAAATATTGTGGTACGCCTAGGCCAGCATTAGCTTTAAGGTTTGTGGTCTAATATTTAATCATGCCATTAGCTCCAGACAACTTCTCTTCACAAAATCAAGATATTATTTACTGTTTTACATTGCTGACATGTCAACTATGATTCAAATGGTCATCTCTAACTTGGATACTCAAATCCAACCGCAATAGTTTAACCCCATCTATCTGATTTACTTTTATGTTCATTAAGTTTACTTTGTTTAGATGCCAATTTTACTTGGATGAGTTGGAAACTATTGATGCCCTCCTAACATGCAAAGTGAAAAGAAAGCGCGGGGAAGTTGATCCAAGACCCATGCCACCCATTCAAGCTATTAGACAAGGCAAGTACTAATTCTCAGTGTAATATGATCCTTATTTTGTTTTCTCTCCACCCGAATTGATAAATTAATGATGTGCTCATCTTGCTTCCCATTTTTCCTTTGTAACTTATTTCAACTACTGCAAATCTTGGATACTGCTGTGCCTTCTACCAAGTTGCTAGGTTACTGTGCTTGAAACCCACCTTCAAAGAAATGGAGGCTTGTTTCCTCACAGATATATTCAAAATATGTGCTCATGATGTTTGTATGGGTAGATTGTGCTTCAGATCATTAGAATGAGGTGTTAGAGATATTTGCTTCTGTCAAAGTTTAAAAAGTATAAAAGGCCTAAGATCAATGGGGCATGCAACTTTGCACTTGGATGATAGAGTAGTGTGGTCTTATTAAAGTTTCTGTTAGTTTGTATGTGATTACAATGATAATTCTATTTGGGTTAGACTTGCTGGAGGATATTATGGCTTTCTAATTACTTTTTTGTTTGGTTAATTTGGTCAAATTTGCTAGGCTATACTATCAATGATTTATTTGCTCAAGCAATCCCTTTAGCATTATGAATTTTTCATTTTTCTCTCACTAGAGGGAGAAATTTCATTGACAAATTAAGTCTATCACCGTTTACTTCAGTTAATGACTGATATATTATTTCAATTTAAGGCATGGGTGGTGCAGTGGCACATGACACATACTAAATAGGCTCATGCATTCTTGATGGAGCATGAAACAGGAACGAGGGAGAAATACAATAAAAGGAGATAAAATTACAAATGGAATTATTACCTATGCCTGCTTTCCTTTATTCGTTTTCTTTTTCATTGAACAACTCAGTCCCTCAATTGTTGTTTTTTGTTTTGTTCATGCTCTTATCCTAAAGACATGTATGCCTATGGATATCATTTGAATGGTGAACAAGTGATTCTAGTGGTTCCAATTAGTCACTATGTAGGATGGAAGTGTTGGTTGGCTTCGAAGTGATGTGGTATTTTAGCAATAGGGGATTTATTTGAGTGGCATCAAACCAATTTTCAATATACACTTTAATTTTCCATCTCACCTTGATGCATAGCACTTATCATGAATGGTCATTGTTAACTCCAATTTTTACCGCATGGAATATCTTCTTTATTAAGATTTGTTTTGGCTGGTTTTAAAGGAATATCCTCTGTCCATTGAACTATAAGAGGGATAAAAAAAAATTACTTGGTTTACTTAAGGTTAATGTTTAGTTTTTGTCTATATGGTTCTTGGTTTACTTAACAATTTTATTTGGTTTCTAATATATTCTACATACTCTATTATGGGTGCATATTATTGGATATTCTTAGTTTTGTAAGTTTCTTTTTAGCAGGATTAATAATCTAGTAGGAATATGATAAAAAAATTAGAATAGGTGTAAAAGGATGAAAGAGTACTAGAGAAAACTTTAATTAATGCAATAAAAAATGATTTAATTGAATACCCTTGTGTACAGCTCAATGGATGAAAAGATTGCACATAGACCTAATCAGGGAGAAGATCCATGTAGTCAATCTCAAATAGTTGTGACAAACACAACTTGTTGACCATGATGATGATGATAATATGGATATGACCAGATCACAGTTGAAATTGACCTCTCCATGAGAACAAGGAACCTAGTCCTTGTTGACGCTGGTGATTTGCCAGTGCCAACACAAAACCAGCTGTATGGGATGAGATTTTCCTATATCATCTGTTATTGATCTGTACAATGAATGATATCAAAGATACTGTACAGTTGGATATGTTAAAGAAGAGGAAGGATGCACTTATTAATCAAAAACTCAAAGAAAAAGGGACACATATCAATCAGCCAAGGGGAATGGAGGTGGTGGCATCTCTCATCATAGGAAGATGAAGAAGAGTGCATATGTAGTTGCACTTATACTTGGAAAAGAGGAGATGGTGGTGTCAATTGGGGAAGGAGCATGCGCTGTTGCTCATCACATGAAGACAAAGATATTCTAGTTGGATGTCTCAGGAAGAGTCAGGAACTATAAGGGGGTGGGGGATTAATTAATACAAAGTTATAAACTTAATTACATTAACTACAATATTATTGACTATAAGCCATCAAGTTGTAGTTGTAATTAATGTAAGGATTAGATTTGATTTAGGTAACTAAGAAATTTTAATGCTATAACTTCTATTTAGATGGTTTTTTAATTAATTTGTAACTATAATTTATATTAATTATGTTATATTTTCTGCTATATATTAATTATGTTATAACATTATGACATCCTTTTAATTATGTTATAAAGTTAACCTACACAATTTTGAATTTTAATAAAGTTTATAATTATAAATTAATTGACTAGTTATTAATTTATATGATACATTATAATAAGTTATCTAATTCTAATTCGATAAGTATTAATAAAAATAATAATTAAAATTAGTTACAAGACAATTAAAATTAATTTATACTATTTATTGATTTTATATAATTTATGAAATTCATTCTAATTGCTATTTTAATAATTATTTATAGATTTATATTCAATGGCTTAGTGGTTTTTGATTTTTTTTTTCAAATTTTGGAAAACCTACAATTCATGAACTTTCATGAATTAGCTACGGTAAAACAAATGGAGGTTTAAAAGAATAATATCAATTTAAATTCACAAGATGCTTTGAACTTTAAAATGAGCCTAGAGTCAACAATTAGCAATGTAATTTCTATATGTTTATTTTTGGAAGTAAACAAACCAATGGAACATGATCAAAGCAATATAAATAACAACTACCTCGTCTCTATGGATCCTTCTATACCATTGAGTTCGATCTCATATTATATCCTCATCTATATTTAAATGAATAATTTTTATCTTGTTTAATTGTTGCTAACTAAGTTTTCTTTGGTTTCTTCCTCAATTAATGTGCATATTTGTCATATGATTGAAGCAATACAACACATCCAAATTCATTTCAGTGTGCTTCGTTCCTGTCGGAAGCCAATCCTCCAGGATGTAACCAAACATTAAACCTGGATAGTTGTGAATTGGTGAGCTAAGGTTCTTCCATTGCTGGACCAATCAGATAGTTTCATCTCTTAAGTTAGAGTGAACTGAATTAGTGAATATGCTTAGAAGCTGTTTATTTTCATGCCAACTAAGTATTTCAAGCTTTCAAACAAGCAATTGTAATATGATTTCATCCCTCTTGCTTGATAAAATATTTCCATCTCAGTAATTTTTAATGTTTGTTATATACTTCTCTTTAAATTTCATTTCATCCATAATGGACAACACCCAACACCATTAACATTCTTTTAGCCTTTATCCTCTTGCCACATATTTCTACCTCAAATATTTCTAACAAAACTTAGTAGCACTTCCTCTATGGTGATGTTACTTCCAATCATGGCCTTCCGTTTCATAGATAACTTTGAGGATTAGACATACATCATTTTGTTAAATAAATTCTTAAATACTTTTGTTGATTGCATAATTGAAATTAGGAATCATTAGAGTTATACTCAGAAGAACGCTTGCATGTTGGCTCACTAAATCTTAGATTAATAATTAGTTTAGTTTATGAATTACTTATTATTAAAAGCATAGACACTAATTGTGGGTTCTAGGGAACCTATATTTTCTGTGCTTTTGTTCATTTAGATATTTTCAGTAGCACTTTTCATTTACAAACATAATTCCAAACCATATTATATGACAAATTAATCATCTATTGAGCAAATTATATTTTATTTCTTTTCCAAAATTATATTTGTATATATTTTCATCTTGTATCATTGTCTTTTAATTGCAGTATTTATGTTGTTTAACTATATTTCTTTAATTTGTTTTAAATAAATTAATCATTTGATAATCAAAACTTGTGTTATTTATAGAGAGAATTTTATTTTGTCCTCCATTTCTTTACTTTTAGTAAAATATTTGTGAAGGTTCACTATAAATGGAAAAACTAACTTGCTACTTTAGAGCTCAAAGGATTTAAGTATTGCAGGGAGAAGTAATAGAAATTTATAAAATTGGTAGATCAAGTTATGAATATGGAGATTTTGGGCAAAGTTTACAGGTTTGATGTTTGATAATGTTGGAATCATATAAAATATTTTTAAGAATGATATAATTGAAGGATTAAATAATTTTCTTGTTTGTACCCAATGCACGGATTTTCAACTTATTCTCTTTAATTTCTCATATGTCAGTTCATTTTCTCTGCACCTCTTTGTGTTCCATTTTCAAAATTCCTGCTGGTCACAAATATTCATAATAGATATGCTGCACATCACTGTGCATTAGAAGTATGAACTCTTATAACTCAAGTTTAAGCTGTAAACTATACTTGAGCACTTGGGTTTGATTATTTTCAGGGTTTGGCAATTTGGTTTGGTCTCAACAATATCAAATTTTTAGTTTATTCCTCTAACCTAACTGGAAGTTGATTGTAACACATTCTATAGTATAGTCTCATTTAAGCAAGGATCTGATTTGTTCTCCAGCATATCTCTTTGAGTAATTTGGTGGAAGAATGCACTAAGCGTCCTTGTCTACGGGTGATATTATTATTAGCATACTTTGTGACCTGGAATGCCCAGATGCATTCAACATGATACTTTCATGGTACGACGATTGTGAAATGGTGCACTCCTACCACATTCTTGACCACTGCTGTTGTTGAATGCTTATCTTCCTTCAACCAATTCCTGTGTATTTTTACAATCATCTTACTCAGAACCTTTCCTTCTTAAATAGATCTTCTATTGCTTTTCTTATTTATTTTCTAAATACTTGATGCCTATGGTAAATACCAATTTGTTTCCCCTTGATCTTGCACATCGTTGCATCTGACTCTCTCTGTATATGTGAGTTATCTGTAATTCGGTTATGTTCTTACATCATAAGTTATCCTGTTTTGGTCAGGGAACAATTTTATTCTGGCAAACATAAAAGATCTGCCTTTTCCTATCCACTATTATACTCTTTCTAAAAAGCAACTTGAGGAGAATGGATATTTCTTAAATCTTCCAGGTAGGCATTTATTTTTGTGTATTTTAGTGCTTATATTGCAATTTAACGAAAAACTTATGATGCAGGTGTTATCACTACACTTCCCAGTCCTTCAGGTTCTCCATTGCATGAAATTCTTGCACTCGACTGTGAGATGGTAACAAGCAAATTTGGGAGTATAATTTAATTGTTAAATTCTGCCCCTCTTTTATTTTGGAGATGGAAAATTGGGATTCAATTGCATTTTTTTTTTCAGATTTTCATTCATGAATTTTTTGGATTTGGAATTGTATTTCTAAACTTCTTCAGATGTATTATATTTTGTAAGCAATTCTACCCTATGGAAAACTAGTTTGTGTAGAGATCTTATAAGGAAGCTTTGTGCAAAATACAAATACATTATACTTCTATGGACACCTTAAATTTGATGAGTTTCACATTATGAAATATTCTGAGATCAATTTTAAGAGAATTTGATCTATGCTAAAAAATTTCTTGTTCATTTAAATTGGATATGACTTGTGATTAAAGATTACTGTCCGCTTATGCTAACTTCATGTACTTTGTTCTTCTAACATAAATATATATCGTTATAGAAGAAGGTTGCTAAGCTATCTGTTGCACTAGCATTGTCTCTGAAATATTAACTTTGGCTCTAAGATTCAGTGGAAACCGTGTAGATCCACATGCAATCATAACCATTCCTTTTGCTAGGAATATACTTCAATCCATAAGATAGCAGTCACTTAGATATGTAAGAAACATAGAAAATGGAATAGTAGGTTTATATAACCAACAGGTTAGCTAGGTATATGTGATTGGAAACTGGACTTGCCATGGGCCATGTATGTAAAGCAAGGTTCTCGAGCAAGGGTATTGGTCCTCATCCAAGAATACTATTTCGATGTTGTAGTCATGAGTTAGGAGGGGAAATTCCAGTTGTCTTGATCTCATGTCCCTTCTTGTCAAGGAGAAAAAAACTAGTGAGTTTGTTCTTGTTTCACCTCACATTGCATTGCTAAAGTTGGAGAAGCTTCACAAGTCGAAAAACTGCCATGTACTTGCCTCACCTCGATTACTTGACCTAGAGGAAGCCTCACTCATTAAGAAATATGGTAGGGACTCAATTGGTCTCGTGTTCATCTATCGTGGTAGAAGCCCTTGTGGAAAGAGAGTATGATTATCGGGATAACTCCTGCATTCGTTTGTTGCAGATGAACTGACTCTTCGTGGAAACAGGGTTTAGATGTGAGGGTTGGTCTTGATCCCTTTCATGTTATGATTAGCCTGGAAATCTGAAATGAGATATTTTGTTTGTGCCAACTTGCAGGAATGATCTTTTAAACCTTGACGTGAAGTTCATAATTATATTGTAGGCACTAGAGGTTATCAGCACAACCCCATTAATGCGTAATAATAATATCCTGATAATTTGGTTGTAAATTGATTATACCATCTTGGGCACATGGGAACTTAATGGCTTCAGAAATCCTATATAATGACTTCTTATTAGACTTGATGCAATTCTCTCTTTTATTAAATATAGTAAGACTTAAAGCAACACTATTTTAGGAAATATTCTACTAAGTTGAATAACCATTCAAAACTGACCTTACTATCTTTCTATAGATAATTTGAATCTGTTTCATTTGATGGGAAATCTCTGTATAGGTTTTAATGATAGCCCTATTATTTGCCAAATTATGAAATTGGTGTGGCTACTTCCGGACCTTGGATATAAAATTTTCGAGTCCTATCTTATACTTTTTTTGTTTGTTGTGTAATATTTTTATCCTTATTTTCCTTTGTATCTTTTAATTCAATATCTGATTCTGGTATGAGTGTGCATGCTATTATTTTTTATTTTTAAGTTTCTTATTTCAAAACTGACATTTTTGCTGTTATTGTCAGTGTATAACAACTGAAGGGTTTGAACTCACAAGAATAACATTGGTGGATGTCGAAGGAGAGGTAGTCTAATTATTCATCTACTATTTTATTTTATCTGACATAAATATGTTTTTTTGCCTTTGTTTACACACCTTGTGTAATTTTTGCAAATTTCTTTTTATTCAAGTAATTATTATATCATTGGAAAAATTGATATTGCTGAATTTGTTCAATTGAAGATCATTCTCTGTGATCTCTTCATCCTCACTTCATGATAAAATATAGTGGAACAACAAGAACAATAAAAATTACTAGCTTTGCTGTGTTAGTTTTAACTATTTGAGGTTGACTACATGGATTGTTCCTTCTATTAAAATCGATGCTTGGCATGTCACTATTAATATTATCTCTCAATTATCTTTATTTTTGTTTTCTTTAGATATAGTTTACCTTTGTATCCCTTTAGAACTTACATCTTTAATTCTAATTAATTCAACTTGTCGAATTATAGACTATTTGTCATCTTCAAACTTATCCATAATCCATATCATCTTTACTTATTTCCTCTCATTTTGCATCTATTATGGCTACACCTAATTGATCTGAAACGTTGTATTTTTTTTTAATAATCCCACACATTATCTTAACATTTTAAAATATATTTTTCCTAATTAGTTGACTATCTAACCAATAAATATGGATGATTATGCCCAATGTTTAAAATGAGCTGTATTTACGGACCAACATTGGCACCCACTAGCACCACGACTGCGAGGTCGTGGAGGCCTCGTGTGGTCGCGGGTAGTATTGTGATGCGACGACCCTTCGTGGGGGTCACAGTGCCGTAGTGGCTCTCCGCGGGGTTATAGATGCCGCGGTGGCCTCGTCGCGCCAGCCCTCTTCGTGCCGGCCGTTGGATCACGCTAGCCCTCATCGCGCCAGCGTGGGATCGCGTGAGCCATGATTTTTTTTTAAATTATAAATAAACTATTAATTATATATAATAGTTATAATAATTATTATTAATAATTGTTATAAAATATTTTAAATAATTTTACAAATTAATAAAATATTTTAAATAATTTTACAAATTAATAAAATATTGTATAAACTAATAAAATAATTTATTTATTTTAATATATATTGAAAATTGAATATAAATTTAAAATAATCTAAATTTTTTTAAAATATAATTCTTAAAAATTTTAAATAAATTTTAAAAATTTACAAATACATTCAAAAAATAATTTAAAACCTTCAAATAATTTTATTAATTATCTTTGAGCCTTTCAAATGATTTATAATTTTAGATTTAGTTTTAAATTTTGAGAATTCTTATTTTTTAAAATAATTTTAAATATGCATTATTTTATGAGAAAATATTAAAATATGAACTCAACATAAGAAAATAGAGCATATTTAATAATCAAATATAAATGTATACATTTATATTTAAAAATTTAAAAAAGTACTCAAACTTTATTAGCACGTATGATATCATACTGAAGCCGCATCATTCCAATCGGGGACTGAAATTATAGTACAGTCGAAATTTTAAACCATGATTATGCCACAATCTTATAAATTTTTTCTTTGTAGCTTGGCGGGTATAGTGATTTCAGAAGATTTTAGAAACATTTTGTTTCAGCAGTTCACTCTTATCATATTGAATATATCTTTATTAATAACTTCATTATAAGTACACTGGAAGTGTCTCAGATTCATTATGTCTTCTCCTTAATGTTTGATTAGTTTGAGTTATCTGATGAATGCATCATTAGTTCATATATTTCTACATTATTTCTACTCCCCTGAACCAATCTGCATGTCTTTTTAGCTGAGGCTTATCTACAAATGCTACTTTGGTTCTCATATAACTTAAGCTTTGATTTTGATGTCATTGGATATTGAATAATAAATGTTTTATAGTAGTTCCAGTCCTTATGTTCCCTTTGGCACATTGGGTATTAACATATTCATCGGGACCAGTTCTCATTTCCATTGCCACACAATTCTAGATCCTCAGATATCCTTTTAATTGTTATGTACCATTTGATTCAATAATCCTTGTAGAAATTTATAGTTCGTCTAGACTGTTTATTCATCATATTCAACATAACTCTCCATCAGGTTGAGTGTTTAATGCTTTGCTTGGGACAAGGTTTTTTTCATTGTTTACATCTGAACATTTGATTGGGTTTTGAGAGAGAGTTCATTGTTTAACAAACATTTTTTTTTTAATTTTCTTGCGTAAGAATGTTTTGTTTTTGTTGAGTAATATTGAATAGAAGTATTTAGGATCCAAGATTAAACATTTAGTTCATTAGGTCTTGTGAGTTATTTATGTTACAGTAACACTGTGAATGACTAAAGTAAAATATGGTCTACTCAAGTTTCACCATTCAAAATCAAAAGTACACTGTTGGATGTTCTACTAATTTAGTTTATTATGCATTTTGGCTCACATATGTCAAGTACTATTTTGCTTCAGCAACTAACATTGGTTATAATTTGATGGTTCCATACATAATATTTGCCTTTGTTTTAGTGTTGGTTAGCAACCTAACACAACTCTCCTTTATCCCGGCTTGGGACTGGCCGTAACGGAGATTATTCGCCATGAGCGGAGTTAGCAACTGACTCTGTTGCATTTAAAAAATAATTCACACATCCACTTGAAACGTCAATGTCCAAATAGGTATGGGCTAACTGGAGTGTCCAAGTATCAAAGCATATTTCAAGACACCTATTGTGACACCCCAAGTAAGCAAATTGTGTAACTACATGAACAAATAAAGATAACAAGACATTAGTACGAGAACAAATGATTTAGAATATAATTAATCATATTGTGTAACTATTGAATTAGGAGACCTTTACATATCTCTACTTTATATTTGAAAAACCAGCCCTTTATATTTGAAAAATCATATAAGCCAATGATTATACACAGTAAGAACTAAGTAAATAATATTACACATTTGGTGATTTTACCTTCAAACCTTACAATTTCTAATAGAGAAACCAATAGTACTTTTTAAAATATCATGTCCTAGGGTATAATTTTCACTTATTTGGAAGTACACACTTGGTGACAATGTAATAATGGGAAACCAATAGCCATATAAACATTTATTAACTCAAGATAATCAAGAGGTTCAACAAACTAGGCATGTATATTTATCATTTTTGTACATAAATTCTAATGAACACAAAATAGTACGACAAAATAAAACGAAGTACCAAATTGAGGATCTCTGTGCAACAGTGTTATCAGAGGCGCGAGGCGCAAAGGGCTCCCTAGAGCCTGAGGCGCGAGGCGCACCCGAGGCGCACACCTCTTGAATACAAGGTTGATTACTACTAACACACACATATATAGCATGTTAAATATGATAACTTCTAATATTCTACACACAAATATCAAACCACTAACCATGAGATACATAATATAATAAGCAAAATAACACCATGATAAAATTAATAAAAGTTTCAATCTTTCAAGTTTCAACTTTCTAATATAAACTAACGAAGTTCATCAAAACAAGCATAATAAGTCAAATTAATCATCAAGCTCAAGATCATCCTCATTGTATTCTTCTTCTTTATCTTCATCTTAAATTCAATTTCTTCTTCATCTCTAAGTCTTAGAGAAGAGTGTCTCATAGAGGAAGGTGTATTTCTCTTCTCGACTTGTTTAGGCCTAGCACATGAACTAGAGGCCATAGATGCAATGTTTTTTCCTCTAGTACAATATTCAAGCTCTTCAGCTCCACTAGCCTTGGCAACGACATTCCATGCCCAGTCATCACCTTTAAAAACCAACTCATTTTCTTCATTATCACTTTCTCCATCCATTCTACCCATTAACCATTCATTACTGTCATCAATATCTGTCAAAGAGATTGGTCAATCTGATCACGTGCATTATACCGAAGTTTTAAGACACGATTGTATTTCACAAATACCAAATTATTTAAGCGCTACTAAGCTAGCCTATTCTTTTCTTTTTTTTTTCTATGAATCTACAAAATGTCAAAAATCACAATAAGTATAACAAAATATCAAAGAATATTTTCTACTCATAAAAGCAACTGATCCTGTCTGGAATAATGTGACCGAGATAGGCAGTCTCCTAACCGAAGAATGTCGGTGATAAGGGATGAAGAGGATGAAGGTGGTAGGGTTTTGGGTGTGGAGAATGGAGAAGATGTAGATGGTAGGATTTTAGGGTTTGTGAAATGGGTGGAGATGGGAACTAAGAAGATTAGATGACTAACGGGTTGATAGAAGCAAAGGCACTAAGAAGTCAGAGGGAAGATAGGTGGGAGGTTCACAGAATGAAATGGAGCTAAAACAAGCTTTAGAATGAAAAATACAAAAGAGCTTAAGAAAGTAGGGCTTACAACAACCGTGTGCTATTCCCCTATGAGAAAGCTGCAAGAAGTTGGGTAGTCTTCTCATGTATGCTCCGGCAAGTATCTTAAACTGTCCTTCCTGCACGCACTGAGACGACCACGATGTTAGCACCAGAAATCAGGGAAAAGGTCCCTAACTGGTACTCCGACGCTCAAATCAGAGAACCGTCCTCGATGCAGAAGAATGCTGAAAAGTAGAGAGAGAAGCAAAAAAAAGATGACGATGAAAAGTTCCTTTTGGCCTTTCCCTTGAAAAAGTGCCAAAAATCCCCTTCATGTATGCAATAGTACCTTTTTATACTACCTGTTAGGGCTCGGTTGTATCGAGGGGGCAAAGAATATTCTTGTTCAGGTGCCGAGAGGACTAGAAGGCTTGATCCGCGTCAGAGGAAGCTTCTATATGTAGAGGTGGCAGAATATTCTCTGACAAGGAGTTAAGTCAGGTTATTGCATTACCTTTGGAGAACTGTCCTTTAAGAGGGCATCCAGAAAGTGCATTTAAAGTATAAGTGTGAGGCATTGAGGCAGGGTGGACTAGAGGTTCTATCCGAGTGGATTTCCTACATACAACAGAGATATTTCCTAGGTGGAATGTCGTCTAAGCAGACTTAATATATATAGCGTGGGCATGTAACTCTGGCTCGGAGTATCCGTGTTCGATAGAATCCTTAAGGCGTAAGTCTTTCCTGAAAGGCTGCCTAATCCGACCGGACCATGAAGAGAAGTGTGTGAAACTCCCCGCTTGAGGAGTGATTCAAGTTAGGGTATTTTCGAGACCTTTAGTAACGTTGGGTTAGGATACCAGAAAGTTAAGGTAAGGCGGGGTTATCCTATCTTTGGACCAATTGGATGAGGGTTTAAAAATTCCTTATTGAGCATGGAAAGTTGTGTTCTTAATGAAGCACTTAGATGGTTGTCCGACCGATATAAATCTGAGCGGTTGATCATACCGTTTCGCAGAAGGAGAGTGGTGAATCTCATGGAGTTGATTAACCTCACCCTTTACGAGCCTAGGCATTCAGCGGAAAGGTTTGAGTCGACACGACCAACCCAAGGTTGACCGCCACGTCATTCATGACCCTACTTATCCCCCGGTTCGGAGGCCTACTCACCACATACCGTATTATATTTATTACATACCTGCTCAAATACACTCTAATTGCGCTCATAGCTGGAAGCACTACAGGTGCGGCTAAGCACTTTAATAGCAAACTTTTGCAATTCGGGGATATTTGCTCCGTATCATTCCCACCATTCTGCTGGAGATAATGCTTTTCTATGTGTAATTGTCACATTCCTCCCAAATAGCCCTTCTGCCTTTCGATATATAGAGAGTTGGGTAGTGATTTTATCTTGCTCAACATCGTTTGAAACCAATCTCTCCATAGTTTCAAATAAACCATTCACCACTTCTCTACAGATATTTGAATCCGTGTATGAATAAAAATATTCTGGATTCAAATAATGTCTTGCAGCATGCAGAGGCCGATGAAGTTGGCATTCCCATCTCTTATTAATGATCGCAAACACTTCTTTGTATTTCCCTTTTTTTCTCCTCAAAGGCCTTCATAATTATTTCTTTTGCGCTATCCATAGCCTCATAGATATAGCCCATTGCAAGTTTTCTTTCACCATCAACCAGTCTCAGAACATGGACTAAAGGACAATATATCTTTAAAATATGCACAATACTTCTCCAAAATCTAGGTGTCGTGATGATTTTAGCTACCTTCTTTCCCGCAACTTCTTTTGCCTGTTTACTCTCTGTCCAATCCTTTGAAATGAACATTTTTCTTAAATTTTTCTTCTTATATGCATCACCGCAGTAGCAAATCTTGTGACACCCGCCCGACAAAGCTCTTTTTGTCTTGTGAATTGCCTCAACATATTTGCCATGCCTGGGTGAACATAAATGTAGACATTCACACTCAATGCCTTCTTCAATGTTGCTTTAAAATAAGGCAATTTCCCAATATCTTCTAAGATCAAGTCAACGCAGTGAGCAACACAAGGAGTCCAATACAAGTGTAGTCTTTTTGCTTCTAATAATTTTCCTATAAAAGAAGTTAGAAAACTAGATAAGTTTAACATATATAAGAAAAATTATATTGATAAGAAAGAATTAAATAGATTCTTACTGGCAAGCACATTGTTACTTGTATTATCTGTAACAACTTAAATAACATTTGCTTCTACTACAAGCTCCACAAATCGATTAAGCAACTGAAATATTTTCTCTCTAGTCTTTGCATAATCAGAAGCATCAACCGATTTGATGAAAACTAAACCTTTAGGAGAATTCACTAAAAAAATTAATCAATGTCCTTTGCCTTTTGTCTGCCCACCCATCTCCTATCAACTACTACAATCATACTTGACCCATTCTGTTTCACTACTTAATATAATCATTTGTCACACTATCAACAACCATTTTTAGAAAAGGAACCTACACTTCATGTTAACTAGGTCCTTTTAGACCTACATATTGGGCAACCAAGTCCAACATCCTTTTGAAGCTTGAATAGTTAACGACATTAAAAGGAATTGTCACATCATACATCCACTCAGTTATGGCCATACAAGCTTTTTCCCCCAATTCTTTCTTGTATGCGTCATTTATCGTAGTTTACCTTTCTTTACCCTTTCTACTTTCAATTTTTTTTGCACATACGTATCTATTGAACCTATTTGTCTTTTTTTTTTTTTTTTGCATATCCACTAATCAAGAACTAGTATTTGTACTTGTAGGGTGTCTAGCTTTAGCTCTAATATCATCCATATCAATATCATCACCAAGAGCGTATACATCCTCAAAGTCCAATGTCGCAAGTTTAGGAAGATTAGGGGGCGTTTGATTTACATGTTTTCCATTTTCATTTTCTGGAAAATGTCCGTTTTCTAGAAAATAGTGTTTGGTTTATATTTTCCATCTAAAAAAATATATAGTATTTCTGGAAAAAATAGAGAATGTCTAAAAGTCATTTTCTATTTTCTGAAAAACACGTATTTTTCTTAAAATGAAAATAGAAAACATGGAAACCAAACGTCCCCTTACTTCTTTCTGCCTTTTTCTCCATGAATTTTTAATATCTTCATGCACATGAGGCGGACAACTTTTGCGAGTCGTAGTATTTCGAAACCCCCTGACAAGATGTTGTTTTGCACAGATACCTCCTTTTCTAATTTTTTG
The DNA here is from genome assembly GCA_037177295.1 of Kaempferia parviflora. Taxonomy (NCBI): domain Eukaryota; kingdom Viridiplantae; phylum Streptophyta; class Magnoliopsida; order Zingiberales; family Zingiberaceae; genus Kaempferia; species Kaempferia parviflora. The sequence continues at coordinate 17,434 of JBAMIE010071653.1, forward strand.
ACAAAAATTACAAATCAAATCATTTTTGTTATCCGGATTAACTCTTTGAAAATAATTTCATG
>JBAMIE010072061.1:0-17479 GCA_037177295.1 Kaempferia parviflora
GATTCATGCCCATCCATTGAATCAGAGAAACTCATTATATATAGCAAAATTTCTCAGGTGTTATTTTCAGTCGAACACTGTGCCAGAAGCCCATGAATCTTCATTCTAGCAAGATCTTACTCTTCATATCCTCGATCGGCATAGGAGATCCATATTTCATCAAATTCCTTACATCAAATTTTATACATCTCAACTTGTTGATCAATACCATTTTTATGGATTGACTCAGTGTCGAGCTTGATTTTTTATTATTATTCTCTCTCCGACTCCGTGGACATTCAAGAGTCGCGGGATCGAACCTGTTATATTCTCTTCCCAACTCTGTGGATATTCAGGACTCGCCAGATCGAGTAGTGATGTCGATTTAGATGGGTTGGGTTAGGGTTAGATCGGATTGGAAATATTTTTTTTTTTAAATTCCAACCCATACCCGATGGGTGTCTTTTGGAGTTTTCGACACTTTCCCCTTTTAGGGGAAAGAGGGGGAGAAGGGGCTTCAACGTGACCTATCTTCGACTCCCTTTCCTCACACTGCGCACACCCCCTCGCCTCGCCGCCTCCACTGGCTACTCCTCCTCCTTCATGGTCACCGAGATCCAGCCTCACCAGCTTTGTTGTCCTCGCCGACTGCCTCACAGTAGACCGCGCCTTCCCCTTCCTCATGCTGTCACCTCTAGCCGACGCCACCGCCGAGCGACACCACCTCCGATGCTCCCTTGCTGCTTCATCTTCTCCTCCCTCAGGCCAACACCATATCTTCGTACGACATCTCCTCTCCTCCCTTGTTGTTGGCCACGCTGACGCCAGATCTCCGCTCGTTGCCACCTCTCTTCTTCCTCATCATTGTCGGTCGCACCTCTCTCACCGCCTCCGCCTGCAATGGATTCAACTTCAATCGGCCTCCGCTTCGCCCTCTCCTCGCTACAATGTGTCGCACTACCATTCTCCACCTCCCGGAACCCTCACCACTGCCTTGTTATGCTCCACCTCTCCGAGCCCTCCTACCTCCGGAGACCTTGCTGTCATACGCCTTTGTTGTGCTCCGCCTCTCAGAGCCCTCGCCATAGTGTGCCTCTGTTGTGTTCCTCTTCTCTTAGCCATCTAGTCTCCGAGCCATTGTCGCCATGCTGCTGGCCCATTGATCTAGCTCTCCCTTCATCCTGTGTTTAAAAGGCATCCGCTTTTGCAGACAAAGGTACACACACGTATTTGCACTCATCCATTCCTATTAGCCTTTCATCTTCTTCATCTCCTCTTTTATAACCTCCATTATAACTTCCTCCCTAATCTCCATTATAACTTCCTCCCTCGCTCTTTTATTCCTCATAGGCTTTCTAAATGATTCAGACCTTTCTCCAGCTCACCGTTTATTTCGAAGACTCTGCGACTTAGTCAATATCGAAGTTAACTCACCCGACCTTTCTTTTGGTCATAACGACTTCGTCAATATCAACAATACCTCATTGATGACTTTTCCATCAGATGATCTTAGAGTAGGATCATATGTGATGCTTACAAATGACATGATTGCTGTTTGGAATATCTCGTAAAAATTTTTAGGACAATTTTGACCTCCAATAATTATTGATTTTATTATATAATTTGAGCATTTAAATCATATGATGCAGTATGCTTCTTAGAGTGTGTGGTGACGTAATTGATATTTGTATGAGTTTTTGTTCTATTAAGTCTTGTGGTTAATTTCTTATATATGGGTTTAAATTATTTTGTTAGATGTCTGACTTTTTCCATGTAAAAGACGGTTATATTAGGATAAATTATTTTCTGTGATTTATTTATCTATATTTTACTATGAAACCAATAATACTGAACTACTTAGAATAATTGATATCACTTGCTCCGTGTCTCAAGTATCCTATTTATATTTGTAGCTTCTACGAGGTTTCTTATAAGCACCACACAAAATTGATTCAAAATTTAAATTTTGATAAGAGATAAAATGAAAATTTAAAAAAAAAAAAAAAAAAACTCTAAAACTTTCGTAAATTGAAAAGCTCTCTTTATTGAAGTTGGGCTGGTGTCTTGAGTTTGAATTATAACAATCTGTGGGCCGAATCCGTAAAATGACAAAATTGAATTTTCTAAAAAAAGTGAGACGCGGACGTGGCGATTATTTTAGCACCGATATATCGAAATTTATTTCCAACAAAATATCTATATATCATGTAAATTTCTCTCCCAATTAGGGGTATTCTCGGTACTCCAGTCCAGTAGAACTGCGAAAAAGGCTGTCCATGAAATGCCCCGGCACTCTCTCTCCTCAACTCTTCCTTGCTCTGCCTGCTCGTCTTCCCTTTCTCACTGAGTAGATTAGAGAAGGTAGAGAGATAGAAGAGTAAAGCCACCGCTTGCTCCGCCTTCTTTTGCTTCTCCATTGGTCTCATCTCTTTTCGCTTCGGACCGTCCTCCATTGCTACTCCTCTCCTCAATCTCTTTCTACCTACCCACCTACCCACTGCTGCTGAGATCCCAGATCGAGGAAGCAGACGCCTGGGTGAACTGACAAAGCCCGTTTTTGACGGTCTTTCTCCTTTCCAGCTCTTCAATCCCTCGATCGGTCCATCGCGAAGTTCTTGGACGGGACTGCCTGGCCTCGCGATGCATCAGCATTGTGGTGGTATGTGGCGAGCCGGCTAAATCTAAGCGAATACTCGTCGGGGTCTTTGTTATCTGCTCGGAGCTTTGATTCCTTAGTGGATCATTGGGTTCTTGTCTTGATCTGGTAGATCTGAGTGGAGCTTCGATCTCGATGAGGTGTGCAAGTTGGCGATTTTGTTGTTTTATTGTTTCGCTCTTGGAATCAGACTGGTATAGCAACGGATTTTATTGAAGAGATCGCGTGTTTGCGGTATTGTAGGGTTCGAGGGTTTCGGGTTTTCTGATTGTGGAGTGGCGCTGCTGGTGAACGGATAAGGAAGCTGGATTGTCGGACTCAGAAGATGAACTCTGACACGCCTCTTGACTGTGCTGTATTTGAGCTATCGCCAAGGCGATCAAGGTGAAATTCACCTCCGACAAGGGTTTTTGGGTTCAATTTTCTGTAGTTTCTTGAAGTAAAAATTACATTTTGCAGATGTGAGTTGTTTGTCTCTGGAAACGGGAGGACCGAGAAGATAGCTTCTGGTTTCTTAAAGCCCTTCCTCACACATTTGAAAGTTGTAGAAGAGCAAGCAGCGTGTTCAGACAAATTGATAAAACTGGAAGTTGAGGGGTCCACAGGTGGCAACCGATGGTTCAGTAAAGGAACTCTCGAAAGGTTTAATAAACACAATGTCATACCTCAATGCTACTCAAATTGTGTTTATAGACAATGAGCTATGACTTGTTTTACTCCTTGATCCTTCAACACTTCAAAGAAGCTTCTGTTCAATTTTCTTAGAAAAGTTATTCACTGCAGATTTGTTCGGTTTGTTAGCACGCCTGAGGTGCTTGAGTCAGTCAATACGTGTGATGCAGAGATGTCACAGTTGGAAGGAGCCAGGCGAATTTATTCACAGGTAGTCCCATTGATTATGGAACATTGTTTGAATATTTCCATTTTTCTAATAATGTTGAATTGATTACTCTGTAATGCAGGGTGCAGGGAAACTTTCTGGTAGAGCAGGTACGCTTGGTCTTGTTTCTTTAGATCTACAGAATGATTTTGTTGCTTGATAAGGCATAGTAAAATTCTTTTTGCCTCTGATTTTCTAATTTTATGCATTTCATGGAAGCCTTTGTTTCCTAATACCGATGAGTATGAAATATGAACCCAACATGGAATGGAGGGTCAAACTTGTTTGTCTCCTCATTTGGAAATCCATCAACAAGGAAAATTCTATTACCAGCATATTGAAGTGATTTAAAACATCTAGATATTACTAGCATATAGCTTTACATAGATTCTAATGGTGGAATAAGATCCATTCGAGTGACTTCAAATAGTTGGGATTCGGGTTATTGCATAGAAGTGGTATCCATTGTTGGCTTGATAATATCCTTGATTTTTCGTCTCAGGCGAAGATGATACCAGTTCTGTAGCAGCTGCGGATGTAACAAAGTATGTTTTTATTGCTTACATATGCAAATTCGGATCAACCTATCTGTTTTTTGTTCTAGTTGTGTGGGTAATCTTTCATTAATATTTAAAATTGATGTATTTTTCTATGAACTTGCTAGCTCAGAGTTAAAAAGATGGACTATTGATCATACAATTTTGAATTACTTGCCTATTGGTCCTATTTCTATGTTTAATTATTCAATTACCGATCCTGATTCTTATTTGTTTGTTCAACCATTGGAGAACATGTGTGACAGTTGTACATCTACTATCTAATATTTTTTAGATTTATTTTTTTTATGATAAACAAGACACGTCCATTCAAGAAATGCCTGAATCATTGACTTATGTTTTATCCTAGCAGTGGACTACTAGATCTGAAGGTTGTTGTTGAATCAACGTTTGACCATGATTGTTTTAGTAAAATTTTGAATTGTGAATCATAAGATTTAATTCACAAAATGTGAGAGGCTAAAAAGATTACTGTGTTTATATCAATCAACAGAATCGATTAACTAGGTCCATTTCTCACCTTGATAAACAAGTGCATTATATCTTTTATTTCATATAACTTTTCTGACAATAGAATAGTATTGTCAAATTTACACTCACCTTGCCAACTCCAAGTTTCAATGACATTAACATAGTTGAAGCGAGCAAGATAAAGACACCAGCGATTCAAAGTTAAGAAGAAAGAAAAAAGTGATATTGACATGGCAGGGACTTATTCTCAGGCGTCTTAACTCTACCTTAACTGTCAATTTCAGGTCACAATGTGGGAAGATTTGCATCTTTTCATCATTGTGAGTGTAGAGTTCAACCCCGTGGTTGATTTTGAGTCTGCATATTTTTATTTCTTTACTCCTGGATTTCACCGACTTTTCTCTTTTTATAATGATAAAATTTTTACCTTCCCTCATTTTATAATGGGCTTGGTGGCTCACTTTAATGACCATTGCTATGTTTAGTTTTGAGGAGTCAGCTTTATTTCCGATGACTTGCTTTGTTCCTCCCAAATATGGTTCCTATAGAATCATATTTTAGTTGAATTGAATTATCATAATTCTTATACAATTGTTAATCCTATATGATAGGGTATCTTTTTATATTCAAGTTGCATTATTTTGTTATAAATTCATCGATCCTACATTTATAAGTATGACAATAATGCTTGACAAGGTTTAAAGGATTGTTTCGTGCTAAAATTTCAATCTTGTGCCAGAATGCCAAAATAACATAGGTGCCAATTCTTATACAATGGTTAATCCTATGTGATAATGTGGTGTGCTAATTTTTAAGACAGATGCTTGAGAGTGATTTATTTCAAATAAGATTTTCTTATTGAAGCTATTTTTTCTTTGTAATAGCAGTAACTATATTAACTCTTATTTAATAACACACTTACAATCCCTAGGTTTCGTTTCATGAGACTCTATCTGTTCCTAAGGTAGCAAGTTTGGCTATTGTGGTCAATATTATGGGTCTTTCCTGCCAAATCCTTGCGCCTCCACTTTTAAATAATTAATTCTCACCCATTTTGAATACTGACATACAGAGGAATGAAAGTAGCAAACTGAAATAAATCAAGTTTCCAACCACCATATCGCTGCTAGAATTTCAATTTTTTGATTCATACCCATGTGATTATTAATCCAAAATCTCTACCAGCATTGTCTCTTTATAAATGTATTTTATCTGATTAAAAAATCAAGTTTCTTATTTGGATTCTGTAGGAACTATCTGTTGGCATGGCAACAAATGAAATTGAGGATTCCTACATGATGCTAATTATCAAATATAATCATGTGGTTTTCAAAGATTATTCAACTTATATGTACCAATGGGTTATTTTACTGAAATGTGTAATTTGATTTCTTTCAAAGACGCCCTTAGTTTCCTAAATTTAATTTCTCAAAATAGCAGCAGTTTATGCTGGTGAAACTTCAAAATAATTTGCCAATAAGTTCCTTGAATGTGTTCCAAAATTTTTGAATAAGCATTAACCAAAAAGCTTTAGTAAGATGATTGATAGCTAATTCCTTTTCTTCGAAAATTAGTTGTCATTCTCACTATGGTATTGTTGGCAGGAATGAGCTTCTAAGAGCCATTGATTTGAGGCTTGTCACTCTTAAGCAAGACCTGGCCACAGCATGTGCTCGGGCTTGTTCTGCTGGATTTTCCATTGATAATGCCTCTGAGCTTCTTCTCTTTGCTGAGTACTTTGGTGCAATTCGTCTAATGTAAGTAGTGGAAATGAGAAAAATATCTTATCTTATGGTAGATGTAGCAGATTGTGAGGTAAAAAAATGGTTGGTTAGTGTATTTATCTTTGTTATTGATCCCTATTTCTTCTATCAATTTGAATGTTCTAGGCTCTTTCTTCTGGTGTAAATATCTTGAATGCAACCTCAATGTTTTGGTTCCATTTCTATATAACTATTTGCTAACACTGATATTTAGACTCCATCTAACTCGTGGGAAAACATGTATTCCATTGTTGTTGTTGATAGTCTGAGCCTTATCAAGGTAATTAAGGGGTGGTGGCTTGCCATTGCAATGCTAAAATTTGCTCTTTGAAGACATGTTGCGCACACACATTATAGTACCATATTCTCCTTACATTCTTCCCTTCAGCTTGTGGTGGCATAGACATTACAAGAGAACTAGGGCACAACCAAATTAATTTGTCAGTTTGCTTCTGATTATGGAATGCCTGTCCTTCCTGGTTGGTACTGCAAAACTGGCAAGATATCTGCCAAGATCCACAAATCTTGTTTAGTGCAGGGCATCCACACCCGCATTTGTTGAGTGATGTCAAGGGCTATGACAGCTGACATAGCTTGTTTGTTTCCTATGATGGCAGTGAGGTTATATGGTGATCTCACTTCAGATATTAAGCCAACCAATCCCAAGATATGAAGTATCTATTGACTAATGATTGTGACGGGAGTGTGTAATATTTCTACATGTCATCTGGGTAAGCCATTGCCAGAAAGGAGAAAGTTGTGATTTTCCTTAGAGTCAAACATTGATGAACATGGTAATAACTTGTCAGTTGTCAACAGAACCTTGTTTTATTTTGTGCTGGATTATCTAATAATAAGTTAGCGCACAAATATAATGGGACAGTTAAATGTGATCAAGCTTAGTCAGCAAACATCATTAAAGAATTAAAAATCTTAAGGTTCATAGTATAAATGCTTCCATATAGACTAAACAACATAGTTCACATATGCTAGGATCTTTGTATCTTCACCTTCATTAAATTTCACAAGGGTTTGTTGAACTAGTTAATTTATTTCTTTTTGTATCAGTATACTATTTCTACTTTCTGTCATATTGTAATTTTTCAAACTAATGTTGATGGTGATCGCATTGAAATATGCATGGTATTGTCAACAGTGAGGCATGCAACAAATTCATTTTGATTTGCCAAAAGCATCCCGATCTCCCTGCCCATCAGTCACAGTCTTTGCATCATCATTTGAAAAGCTTTGCTGAACAGAACCTCCGTTCCTCCTCAAGCTCGGACATGTCTATAGATGAACTAGAGTTGCAACTTAGTACTGGTAATCCACCTGATGATGGTGATCCTCAGCATCACAATGCTAACAGCCAAACATCAAGGACAGAATCGACAGTGATATCAGGTACGTCTCAGCAAGCCATGTCCATCCTACGGCAGAAGGCAGCATCGGAGGAGCCTATTTCTTCTGCTTCATCAGCTAATGAGCCAGCTCAGCAGGATCGAGGGGGATTTAGACGGCTAAGTGTGCAGGATCGGATCAACCTCTTTGAAAGCAAGCAAAAGGAGCAGTCAGCAAACTCTGGAAATGCCACTTCTGCAGGTGTTAATAGGGTAATATCAGGTAAAGGCCATAGGAGGCTCTCTTCTGATGTTTCGGATAAGTCAGTGTTGAGAAGGTGGAGTGGTGCTAGTGACATGAGTATCGATCTTACCAGCAGCACCAGTAACAGTATTAATGACATTAGAGGAAGTGGGAGTACCGTTGAAACACCGACTTCTACCAACTTACAGCCTCCATTGATAGTTAAAACTGAGACCAAGGCCCCAGGGTCAAGGGATTCTGTCACATCACAAGGCTTCTTGGATCAAAGATCAACAGATATTTCCTCTTCTTTACATTACCAGAACAAAGGATTTTATGGTGATGGAGATGGTAACAAGGATGAAGGTGTCGGGTCCTCTCAAACCAAGGTGAAGCCAGATGTAGAGAAGGGCAAGCATTGCGTCAATGCTTCTACAGGATGGAATGAACAAACAAGAATTGATGATGAAAATAATAATAGTATATACCAAAAAACCTTTCCAGATAACAGAAACAATTCTGATTCGGGAGATCTTGCAATTTCTACCTTACAGTCAAAAGAAGGGAGCCAATTTCAAATGAAAGATCAAACGGCATTTTTTGAAATAGGACAAGCTCAATCTGCCATTGCTGAGCACATTAATAGGAAAGATCAAGAAATTGTGCATCCCCGGACTAGAGAAACTCTTGGAAGAGATGGAGCTGGTACAAAAATTCAAGGAACTTTAGTTAACCAATCCCGGACATTTGGTAGAAGAACAGGTGCAGAAGTGAAAGAAATGAAAGCAAAAGGTCCATTTGGTTCTCAGGTTCAGCTGAAAGTTTTATCTGGTTCACATTCAGAAAGTGATTTACAGGCTTCTCAATCCCAGGGGAAAATTCTCCCTGTGAAAGTGGAGGAAGCTGGAGCAAGAAATGCTCCTTCTTTTCATGTACCTTCTAGAAATTCTCAAGTTAAAACAAAAGAAGACACCTATAACATGGAAAAAAGAATTCAGCAAAAATTATCTGTTTGTGAGACAAACATAGATGAACTAAAAAATAACGAAACAAATTCTACGCCAGCTTTGCCTTCTAGAATGTCTAAGAAAGCGCTGGATGTAATTGAACCACCTTCTGCCCATGTGATGGAGCAGCTTCAAGTTACCAAGCAATCAAAAGGAAATCAGGACCTAAATGATGAACTAAGAATGAAGGCTAATGAGTTGGAAAAACTTTTTGCTGCACATAAGCTCAGAACTCCTAGTGATCAGACAACTAATAATTGGAGAAGCATACCTGTGGGACTTGAGGATCAGGTTCCTATCTCTATGGATAAAAGACATGCAATAATACCTGCTGATCACTTGCTTAAGAAATCCTCGAGGGAAACTTCTGAAAAGGAAATGGAAATTGATTCTGCATTCATGAAACCAATGGCAGGTAAAAAGGAGTATGGTTTTGTTGATGAAAAATTTGACAACTTCAGCTCATCAGATGATTCAAGAGGAAAGTTGTATTATGCATACATGCAAAAACGGGATGCTAAGTTAGTGGTAGAGTGGCAAACAGAAAGGGCTCAAAAGGAAGCAAAAATGAAGGCAATGAGAGAGAGTTTGGAACACAGTCAGGCTGAAATGAACTCGAGATACTCAGGGTCTGTTGTTAGACAGGTTTCAAACAAAACTTATCTTCGTGGAGAAAAAGTGAGATCTTTTGGCAAAAGACGAAATGAGGTACGGATATGTAGCTTCTTTGTAATTATCCTTCAGTATTATACATATACAATGACTTTATCTAGATTTGTTACACTACAGGTCTATGGCAACCTATAACTTTTCAGTTTGGAAGGAATTACATCCTTAGATTTGTGTGAATATGATTGACGTTGTAAGTTATGTAATATGCTTAATTTAGAGTTTTAGTTTGCCATTGGATTCTGGTTTGCTTTGCTCATATGCTATCTTTGTTTAATTAATCGTGTATTACACTGCACCAAATTATTTTAATATGGTTCTACGGTTCTACCTATTCTAGATTCGCAAGCAATTATGTCTATTTGGTTTATTGCTAATATATATATTTTTGTGCTATACCTTTTGGTCTGGATTATTGTTGGTTTACTTTTTAAACTTGTTCTGTTAATCAGACTTTTTGGTTTCCCCCTACTCATGTTTGATCTTAGTAAGAGAATGTCGGGGATCTTGATGTGTTTGAACCTAGATCCATACTTGTGCGGGAACTTATACCAAGATCAAATTGCAGTTCATATGCTGTTTACTGCTGCCAGTTCCATCATTTTCTGTGGACACTATTCAGTAGTCTCAATTTGATTTTTGTTTACAGAAATTTTTTAGCAGAGCCATTTGTTTTCTGGTTTCAGGCTGTTGAATCTGTTGATGAAGGGGAGGAAGACTTGGACAAACTATATGAACAAGCGGGTCATGGCCAACAAACATCTTATAATATGTGTGCTAATAATATTAAAAGCTTGAAGCTTTTACCTAACAAAGCCTTGTCTTCTTCCACACCTCGTACACCAGTATCTTCAAATCCTAAGCCCACTGTTAAATCTACCAAATTAGTTTCCACAAAGAGCAGATCACCAACTGAAAATCCTCATACTGAATCACTCCCTAACTTCACCGACTTCAGAAAGGAAAATAAAAGACCATCAGCAACAATTAACAGGGTAAGTACAAGAGAGAGAACTAAAATTTTTTCTAGAAGCAAGAGCATTGTTGAAGAGACTAACCTTGTTATGGAAGACAAGTCGCATAGGTCTCAGTCCATGAGAAAAAGTGCAGCAATGTCCGGTGAATTGGACCTTTCTTCTCTCAATTCTGACATTCCTGATGCTTCACTCACTGGATTTGATAGGCCACACGCAGGTACAGTTTTTACCAATAAAGCTCAAAAGAGTAAGGAGCCCAAGTCTTTTGTTAGGAAAGGGAAAGGTGCAAGTCCTAGTTCAGGAATTAGCATTTCCAAACCTAATGTTTCAGGGGTGAATAAGGATGGAGAGTATTATGAAAGTATAATTCAGCAAGGCAATTTACCTGATTTGAATAAAGATATACATGAGAGATCATCTGCTCAAGGAGATACTGAGATTGCTGATTATCCGCTTGATACAGATAGTGAAAAGCTAAGGCAAAGTCAAGAATATGAAAACTCTGATGATTTTGGCTCAGAAGATGGTGATTTTCAGTCACTTTCCCAAGTAGATTATGGTACAGCTCCTGTTTCCCCCAAGTTTAAGCATTCTGCAGGGAATGTAGAAGCGTCACCAGGAGAAAGCCCTCGATCATGGAACTCTAATGTCCACCCTGACACATCGGATATTGATGTTTGTGTAGATTCACCTATTGGAAGTCCAGCATCATGGAGCTTAAACCCATTAAATCAAATGGAGTCAGATGCTTCTCGGATAAGAAAAAAATGGGGAAGTGCCCAGATGCCTGTGATTGCTGCTAATGTATCGCAACACTCACGTAGGGACGTTACAAAAGGGTTCAAGCGATTACTGAAATTTGGAAGGAAGAGTAGGGGGGGTGTAGAGAGTCTAGTCTCTGATTGGGTTTCTGCTTCAACAGCTTCTGAAGGTGACGATGATACTGAAGATGGGCATGATGTGGTAAGCCGACCCACAGAAGATTTGAGGAAGTCTAGAATGGGTTATTCACTTGCCCATGGCGGATTCAATGAAGGAGAGATATTTTCTGAACAGGGTACAAATCTTTTCCCTTTTTCATGCTGTTCCTTTAAACTTGTTAGGATTTCCATTTTTTAGTGTAGTACCTAATCTCACAAAGTAGGGCTTGGGGAGATGCTTTTGATGTGCCCTTTCAGATGTTTATCAAATGAAGCTACTAATTGCCTGTGCAATTGGTTGCTTATGTTACCAAAGTTTAATATATTATTTTGCTTGCGCTGTTTTGCATTCCAAGGATAATAATTAATATAAGGCCATAGTAAGAAGTACTCAAAGAATATCTACTTATTAATTAGGAACCTTGCCATTGATAATATAGAGCTTTATCCTTTACCATGTGAAGGGTGTAAACTTAGATAAGGGCCTAAGATCTTTCTTCTATCTTAAGTTAACAACAACATATTTACAAAGATGTGTGTTACTATAAACTAGTAACAAATAATTTTATTTCCATCCATGATTGTTTAGCTGCTTCTCCTTGCTTTGTAAGACTAATTAGGATGCAGTTCTCATGTCTTACATCTATGAACGATAAATCCTATTTTACATTTAGTTGTTGCATCTGTACTGCCTATTAATGGGGCAAGAGATCAATTCCCAACGGTTGCATGCTCTCGGGAAAAAAAAAACCCCTTCCACTCCTAACCAACTTGGCGGTCGAAGCCGTTCCCGTGATTTACCTCCTTTCACATAACATAATCACCTTTTGTTACAATGTTACTGCTTATTAATACTTAATATTTGAAAAATTCTTTTTATTATGATTACTATATTAGTAGCTGAACATGGTTGGTTCATGCAGCTGAATCATTGCGCAGCTCGATCCCAAACCCTCCTGCAAATTTCAAACTCAGAGAGGATCATCTCACTGGAAGCTCCCTGAAAGGTAACAAAACACTCTGATTCTTGACAAATTTTCAAAATTTATGACAAATTGACTCCCAATTCTACTAAATGATAAAATCCTTGTTACCAAGTACATTGTAAGATAATCGTTTGGATAGTTCAAGTGACTTTTGTGATCCATCTAATAATATTTGCAGCGCCTCGATCTTTCTTCTCGCTATCTTCATTTCGGAGCAAGGAAAATAAGCTCAGGTGACAGTGACAGTCGATTACCCAGAAGCTAAGAGTCTGATATGGCTTAGTTACACATTGTTCCAATTTTCCAATAGATCCATTACAATGGCTTCAGTGATGAATTCTTGTCTGTCATGAGTTCCTAGCTCCCTTGCCACTCTTTAGATTTGGATGATCATAATCTACTAGGCTAACTTGTCAATTAGCACGGCAATGTTGCCCGAGGTGCAAGCTTGTTAATTTTCCACATGTGGCGTGCCTTTTTTATGTATAAAAATATTATTTGAACTACAGCCTGCAACTCTACGGTGCTCGTAAGCAGTGATTTAGTGATTTTCGACAAATGAGATGGCATTTTCCTCTTCATTGTTTTGCTTCTTCGTTTTTCATCCATTCTCATTCCATCTAGGGCGGCAAAGGAACTAAATATTTGTGAGTAAATTTAGTTGTGTTTTTTTACAAATTAAATATTCTCATTTCATTTGTTTCATATTGTACACCAAGTAAATTTAAAAAATGAGTTGACTTGTAGTAGGGTTGGGCATAATTTAATTTAAAATTGGAAAAATCAAAAAATGGACTGAATTGAAAAAATAAGTTTTTTTAGTTTGTTTTTTCAATCAGTTTCGATTTAAATTTTTTAAATTTGGATTATTTAGTTCGGTTTATGATTTTAGCTTAAAAAATTGAGTATACTAAATTGGTTATATTATACTTAAAATATAATTTTTATGGATATTAGGTCATATAAGTAGAGTGAACCATTAATCATTTATAATTTTCTTACTTATCACTTTACATATTTACTCATTTTTATAAGATAATAAAATTTTAGTATTACCCTTTTTATATTTTAATTTTCATTTTAGTTTTAAATTTATAACTATTTTAATAAATGTAATGTGGTGTTGGATAATACCCATATTAGTGCTTGTTTATGTTCACCTAATACATATTAGGTTAATTAAATAAATAAGTTTATATATATATATATATATTATTTTTTTTTTATATCCTGTACGTCCTTACCTTGGGGCATCTTGAATTGCTTTCAAGCGCCCGGACTAGTAAAAATCGCCCATAAATGTGCATGGTAATGATGTGTAAGTTGACCGATCAATTATCTTATAAATAAATTTGAATACCATAAAATTTAATTTGCTTTGACTCATTTATAATTTTAATTTCATCAACTAAAATCCTTTACCAAATGAATCAAAATTTTACTAACTCCTAATGGTAATAACTAGGGATCTATATGTGGGATCGAAAAAAGAGCTAGAGGGAATAGTCCTCCTTGCTTTATCACTTTTTTGAAAAACATGAGAATACGCAGCAGAAATAAATAAATGAAAATAAACACAAGGCCAACACCTTTATTTTTATTTGGTTCACAACCCGGTGATTACTAGTCTAAGGCTCATACTCATTGAGTGCTTTCGTTGGATAATTCACTATAAACTCGATACAAATGCAGATGAATTAAATACAAAGTGCATGTAAATAAAAAAATACCAACAAATGAAGAATGTAGTAATTTGAGCGTTGGTTATTAGAACAGTGTTTCAACGCTATATAGCAGATTTCATAGCATGCAGCACACGAGTATGAAAGTTCTATCGAATGTGTGTATCAACCTACTAGTTAAGCCCTTCTTTTATAACCTCTTCCAAGCGCCTGGACCAACTCCGGGCGCCTCCACCGAAGCATATCTGATCCACCTTCGTCGCTGACTTATCCAACTCTATCCAAGTCTCCTCTATCCAGTCCTGGGCGCTTGGAAGGGATCCAGGCGCATGGAGTCCGACGTGTGCCAATCAACCAGGGTATGTCGACTTAGCTACTCGTGTGGCTGGATTCGGACCATTCTAGGCACCTGGATCCATTCCGAGTGCCTGAAATGTCTTAACTCCATCTTTGATTTCCTACATCACAAAGTTAGCACAATAGACCTAATATGAAATATAAGTACAAAATATTAGACAGTCTCAAGACTATTCGGTCCTGACTTTCAGATTTCATTAAAATTCTAGGTAGGACTAACGCCCATTGTTCCATCAACGGGGACATGTCCTCACCTACTTCTCTCAGGAGAGTTTACTTTTTGTCAAACATCCGATCCTCCTAACCTGTTTGAAATTTTGCTCAGCATCCGATCTTCACCTTCATGACTTCTCGCTAGATGTCTGATCTTCGATCCGCCGAGACTTCCGCCTAGTGACCCCCAGGGCTTCCCGCCTAGTGTGCTCGACTCCTATGACTTCTGCTCGATGTCCTCAATCTGCCAAGACTTTTGCCCAGTCTACTCGATCAGGACTTCTTTGCCCAATCCACTCGACCAGAACTTCTTGCCCAATCCACTCGACCAAGACTTCTTTGTCTAGCCTTAACTAAGACTTTTCTATACACTTAGTTAAGATCATTAGATCACAATAACACTTAAACTTTGAACCTTTGCAATATCAAAATACAGGTTCGATTAACTGGTGCTTCCAACACCAACACTATCTTCGGGGAAAAACACTTCTCCAACCTCCTAGCCACTTGGTAGTCGATTATAAGATGACTCCACAATGTATCTCCATTCATACAATCTTGGGACGGATTGTAAGGGTGCATGGGATGAGTGTAATCACCTTTTGCTACAGCTAAGGTTCCATCTAGAGCAAAAGATGACAATTCTCACCCTAGGCGGTCTAGTATCGACGAGCTTCAACTAGATACGGATAGGCAGAGTTGTACCTTCCATGAGTTTAGGGAGGCAACCGCCTCAGGTCCAACCCAGGGAAGGGCTTATTTTTTTTTAATTATACAAAAAAAGGTATGAAAGGCACGAACCTTAAACGGTCTCTAAACCCTATTCGCATGACTCTAAGGCACGCATCGGCACACGACTCTTTTTTACACTCAATTTCTTCTCCGACGTTCTTTCCATCAAGTCACGGATCCACCAAACAAGAGGTAATCCTAATCCTCTTCTCTGCCCATTTTCTTCATCTAGAAACATGCGACACTAATTGTGTCCTAATTGCACAATGACGGTCGTTCATGCAATCTAATCTCATTGGTGTAATTGTCCTTAGGTAAAGTTGACAAGTTTGACTAAACTTGAGTTGACTCAAGCTTAAGTTTTGATGTTTGACAAGATATGATATTTGACAATATAAATGGAGATTGCAAGTGCAATTGTCCATTTGGAAGATTAATAGTTAAAAGTTGACCAGAAGTTAAGTAGGTCAAAGTTGATGAGATACTTAACTAAGAAAGTCCAAATTGCAGGTTAGGAAAGATTAAGACCAACGAGAAGGTTGGCAAAAGAAGAAAATCCAAGTGTGTCAATGTTGACCGAACAATTGGTGTGGAATGTTTTAGTGAGTGAAGCCGGGTAGATGAAAGTTCTAGTGAGTGAAGCTAGATAGTGGAAAAATCCTAGTGAGTGAAACTAGATGATGAAAAACTCTGGTGAGTGAAGTCAGGTAGTGGAAAGTTCTAGTGAGTAAAGCTAGACAGTGAGAAAATCCTGGTGAGTGAAGTCAGTTAAAAAACCCTATTGAGTGAAGTTAGACAGTGGGAGCCTCGTGAGTGAAGTCAATCATTGAAAAATTCAGGTAGATTAAGATTGATCGGACATATGGATTGAAATTATCATGTTTGGCATTCATGAATTCATGAAGAATTGAATTCATGAAAAATTCAAGTGGATTAAGATTGACCGGACATTGTAAGAATTGAATTCATGAATGTCTGAGTCTTTGGAATTTGGCAATTCTAGGTAACTTTCTTTTACTATTTTCTAAGTATGATTGAGAATTGTTAGGGGAATACTATTGGTGCAATTGACACCAATGATCAAACATAGGTTTTTATGAATGACAAAGACGTTATTCACCCCCCACCCCCCTTCTAGCGTCTCCACGATCCTCCAAATAAATATTGATTTGTTTTCTTATTTTGTTCACTTGCTTGAGACGAGCAAGAATAAGTGTGGAGGAGTTGATAATGAGCATTTAAATTGATTATTTTGGCTCTTGTATTTAGCATTTTTTATCCTTTCATATGCTTAAACTCTTCTTGATATTATATTTTATGAGAAGGATCTATTTTGGACTGAATTACAAATTTCCTATAATTATGTAGTTAAATCTTATATTTTTAATGTGGTTTTGTAGGAAATCCAAAGAGTCGTGGATTAGGGTCGAATCAAATAAAATTTGGCTTGATTTGAAGGTCTAATGGAGGAGATCAAGCTGAATTAATATGAACCGTTGATCCAGATCTAGAGAGATCTTGTTCTTTCATTTAGATCTAAGTCATCCAACCTTCCATCTAGATCTGAAGCTACATGGACCATCAGATTTAGAGAGGAAATCTCACATGATTTGAACCACTCATCTTTAGATCTGATACCTAGATCGTCGTCCATCTCCCTTACAAGCACGGACGGCTCAGATTTAAGGAGGAAAATCCCCCTTTTTAATCTTCATGCGGATGCACAGTACGATTGGGCTCGGGATCGCGATTTCTTCTTCCCCTCCGTGCGCGAACCTGACGCCCCCTCTTCTTCTCTCCCGAGCAACCACGTGAAGGTGACGGTGGCAAGTTAGCGGAGTTGTATTGTCGACGATCATCAAGATAGCAAGGAGGGGTTCCTCTGGTGGTCCTTCATGTTGGATATGATTTTGCTAGGCAAAATCAAGGTGTCATCGATCGTTGAAAGTCTGATATGACTTCAAAATCTAAATCTACATTTCGTGTAGATAAATTTAGACTATTAATTTGCTCTAAACCGATTACGGGTGAATGAGAAATTAATTA
>JBAMIE010072258.1:0-17466 GCA_037177295.1 Kaempferia parviflora
TTTTTTTACAAAATTAAATAAGTTAATTTTTTTTCATAGTTTTTATTTCCGTGGGCTTAGGTGGTAAGTGGTAACCGGCCATGACCATGTAGATGCCTATTGCAATGCGAGGCGGAAGAAGCAAGCTTCGGGCGATATTTAATTTAATTTAATTTAATTTATAAAAAATTAAAAGACAAATTTAAAAATTGCGAGGATCTTGTATGTAAGTTTGCCCTTTGCTTAAGCAATAAAACGGGGAGGGCTGATCCAGCCAGAGCTGCGCTTTGGAAGAAGCGAGACACTGGACGCCCTCAATCCCTCCTTCCTCTCCCGATGGCTCAAGTGAGTTTTGCCTTTTTTTGACCCTCGGGCGTAGTCTTGTGGCCGAAGAAAACGCCCCGATTTATCTTCTACTCATCCGATCGCCGGCGAAGCTGCCGCATCCGAAGCCCTCATCACTGACTCCTCCTCATGGACGAGGTGCCGCCGTCTCCCTCGTCACCGCCGCCGGCTCCCGCGATCTCCTTACCGGAGCCCTCCTATCGGCCCCCTCAGAAGACTCCGCCGGAGGACGTGTCCCCTGAGTCTTCGGATGCCGCCCGAGGTAAGAAGCACGCCTGGAAGCGGCCCTCCAATGGGTCGTCGGAGGCGGGAGCCGACGTCATCGGAGGGGCTGCATCCTGGCCTGCTCTCTCTGAGTCCGCCAAGGCTTCCCCCAAGTCGTCCTCGTCAGATGCCCTAAAATCCCTTTCTATTGCTCCGTCCTCTTCGTCCACGGTTGGATTTTGTTTTTGTTTTTGTCGAAATCTCATGTCTCTGATGGAATCTGTTCGAACACCTATCCTTGCTGTTTATTTTTTCTATTTTTTGATTCTGTATTCTTATTAGAGCCCGGCGATTATCACTTCTTCGCCAAAACCGAACCCGAATCCGTCTCTATCCCGGAACCATTCGATGCCTTCTCGTCAGAAATCATTTAAACGTGGCAACGGCAGCGGCAACAGTAGCGGTGGTGCAGCTTCTGGTGGTGGAATCGTACCGTCTCCACCACCACCTTCCTCTTCGTCACCTGCGGCGAATTCTGAGAAGCTTGCACCACAACAAGTCTCATCTCAAGACCAAATTGTCAAAAAGACCACCAATTGGCACCGTAGTTATACTACGGGCAGGTCGGGATCACAGGCCTATGATGGTGGCGACCATAGAAGCTATGGAGGCCACCGGAGGTGGAACAATGGTGGCGGTGCTAGTTCGTATCATAACTATGGCAACCACCGTGATGGGGAGCGCGGTGGCCAGGATGGGTATCGTAGGAATCCAGGTGGAAGAGATGTCCGCATGCAACCACGGAATGCTCAACCATACCTAAGGCCAGCTACAACTGTTGCACCTCCATTCCTCAGCCCTCCTCAGGATGGTCCTTACGCCACTCCAATTGTCTTCCCTGGTAAGTTTGTCAGGTTATCTCGGATATTATCCATGTCCTTTGCAAGTCTAGTATTATTCACATATTACAGCACCGATTCTGGCTGCCTTCAGATGGACCTTCTCCTGTCTTTTACATTGCCACCCAGCCACCTCATGGAGCTGTGCCATTCGTTACTCATCCAGCACTGCCTCCTCAGATGTTTATTCCAACTATTGATCCACAACGTGCTAATTTGTTGAAGCAGATTGATTATTATTTCAGGTCAACATTTGTTTCACAAGTTGATTACTGTTTTTGACATAATCCAAAACATGTTTGGTTTCAATGCTATTCCTTTTTTCCATCCTCCAGTGCAGAAAACTTGTGTAGAGATGTTTTTTTGAGGCAGAACATGGATCAACAAGGATGGGTCCCAATATCCTTAATTGCTGGTTTTAATAGAGTCAGTTAACTTATAATTGTCATGTTTTCTATCAATAGTTCATGTGCATGCAGAGTATCTTTTTGAGTTGGGTCTCTGTTATGTTTTTATCCTTTTTACATACACTGCCATCTGCAATTTTGACTTTCCTTGTTAGTCATTGAAAAACTAGTAGTTCTTTGCATGACTGACACAACCCTGCTGTCATCGCTGTAGTAGCTCCTTAATTTCTGGAGGTTTAAATGTTCTCTTCTGCATGACTGTCATAAGTATGCTATATAATAGCTGCTGTAATAGCTCCTTAGCTACTGGTTATTTGAATTTTGATAGGTCAAAGTGGTCTTTGTTTGGAATGCTATTTAAAGTTGTGATCTAATGAAACCACAAGTATCTATATTGTTTAGCATGAGGTTTTTTGGAATCGTATGATTTGCAGATTTGGGTGGTGTTTTTATTTGTTAAGGGACAAAATTTAGCAACAAAAAATAGCAGAAAATTATCCTTTGCTTGTAAAGCGAGAATAATGATATTCCTTTTCTGAATAGTATATATGATTAATTTTTATTGTGGATCAATTAATGGCTACTTTTGTAATGCATGCGATATAAACATCGAGGTAATGGTTTTTTTTGCTTGAGTTTGCTAATGGTTAGTAAATTTGATAAACTTTGACTAGGTTAGAGCCAAGGAAAGTCCGATGAACAAACATAGATTAGAAGGTGCAAAAGCATTGCTCTGTTTATCTTGTCTTTTCTGTGTTGGAAAATAATGAGCCATATATGGTTATATAGTAGGGTTGAATTACATTCTATTTTTTTTTTTTCCTTTTTATGAGGTAAACCAAGGCCTTAATAATTTTCAGGCAGTATAGGGTTGAACCATTGCATAACACATCGTATATAGACTCATACTGGTGCATAATTTGCATCTACCATATAATACATTATATGGATCAACACGAGCAATCAATGCGAAAAAATTATATCTATCACTTAATAATTAGAATAATTATGCTAAGTGATCCTTAATTTCGTTTACATATTTTGTGTATGAGAATACATGTATGAATCTAAGCAATACCTGTCATCGTCCATATTTACATATTGACCTAAGAAATACATAGAACTTGCTTCTTGTTTGTTTATTTGGCAAAGTTAGTATGATCTAGTAAATGTTAACTTGAACAAATCTTGTATAGTAACATATCAGGGATTAGTTTAGCTTGCAAGATATGTGGTCAAAACCAGAGGTGATGCTGTTAAATTAGAAAATTTAAAACTGGGAGTTTTAGATTAGGAACTTTCATATTTTATGGGTTTTAAAAGTTGTAATTTTTTTGACAAAATCACAAAAGGTTAGGAAATTTTGACTTTTAATTTTTGGAATAAGTTATTTAGAGAATAGGTTTGAGTTTGATTAAGTTGTTTGGGAATAGGTTGAATTTTACCATGTTTTAAGTAGAATTGCTCCCCCTTTTGTCATAGTTTTGTCCAATTACTGAAACTTTGAGTTTTGTTTGTGAGTTTTTGTTCTCCATGTAAGATCATTTATCTTGGTGCTCCTTCAGGATGTCATACTACGTCCATTGCCTAAGATGAGGTCACATAAGCAACTTAGGGGAGGTTTATACTTATCATAGACAATGAAGTAAACCAATGAGGCCTAGGGTAGACTTAGTGGCTCGTACCTCTAGTGGCAACTCAAGAATTTTATGATTCTGAAAGAGTCAGCCAAAATTTTCTTTTTGAATTAATGTATTGTTTTTACAAAGATTAGAATATACTAAGGTAGTCAATAGACTCCCAAAATGTCTCTTTTTTTCTTTATTTTATTTGTCGTTATGGATGTGATTATTGATGGCTAGATATCTTATGATATCTTGTTTGTGAAGACATGACATTATGATTAATGTGAATTTTGGTGAATGTGATTGGATGACTGATGTGGTTGAAGGGATGAATAACACTTTATCATGCAAGTTAGTTGATGCGGTATGGCTAGAAGGGTCCCGCAGAGCCCCGAGAAAAGGGTCCTACAGAGAACGCGCGCGGTCAAAAGAGCAATCAACAAGGACCAACATGGCCGCCCGATCAGAGAACTGCCCAGCCGATCGACCGAGCGGGTAGTCTGGTCGGCAAGGCCATCTATGCCAGGTTTTTCCCGACTGAGCAGGTGACTCGGCCGTTGGAGATCAAGCACGCTAAGGCCTGACCGACTGAGCAGGCAGTCCGGTCAGCAAGGGCATCCTGTCCAACAGCTTAGTGCCCCGCCCGGTTAGACATCCCACAGGGATACACCCCATTTACTCCTTTGGCGCATAGTGAGCCGGCTTTTAGAGTGTCAGGGGGCAAGGGTGGCGCATCGTACAGAGAGTACTGACACTGATTACAGAAATGGCACGACCAGATAAGGTATGGTGTCGGTGTTGATGGCTTACCTTGAACAGGTAACACATCAATATGCGTGCCAAGAGGGAGCCCCATTAGAAATAGGGTCTTTGGTTCCCGACGTAGTTACGCACACAAATGCACTGTTTATCTAGGGTTCTTATTCTCCTCAAAATCACTACTGATTTGAGCGTCGGAGTACCCGAGCCGAGGCCCCTTCCCTGACTCGGTCTCTAACGATCTTTTTGAGCTTTGTGCGATTCAGTGCAGGAGCCAGCAGGATGAGGCGCTACCCACTCGCACGGTCTCCATCCAGTCAACCCGCGAGCCACATCAGCACCGTGTGACCCAGCGCCAGCCATCCGATTTCAGACAGGATCGTTAGTGATCTAAAATAAAATATGCAGTGAAGTATAAAAATACATAAAACAAAAATGATGACATAGGCTTTTATGTAGCTTATGATCGTTTTATGGATTACTCTTCCAATCCTTTGTATTTTCACCTTCGGAACAATATCAGATGTTCCTACAAGAGGGTTACAACAGAGGTATTAGGGTTTACAATAAATCTTAGAGAAATAGCTGAATGTCGGTGAATAAGAATGATTTTGTTCTAGCCATTTTGTAGCCTTTGAAACCCATTAAATAGCCTCTTCCTCGAAATGACTCTTTGACACGTTCTTGTTGTGTTGGCGCTCATCAATGACTGCTACATGCCATCATCAGTTCACTCAATATATTAGTGACCGATCTGATCTATTCTAGTGGATTATAATTATTTTCTTCGACAATTGCTTCATCCGCTTCACTAGTCGGTAATAGGAATTAGTTGACTGATAACTTGACTAGTCTTGAGAGACTAGTGGATTACAATCATTGCGTTCGTGTTGGAGTTAACCACTAATTGACTGAATTACTCCGTCAATCAGCTGGTGTATTAACTATCACCAATTTAATCACTGAGTCTGCCTTAAGTTAAATACTACTCTCGCCCCATATGTGTAAGCCACTCAACTCGCAACTTCCATGGAGTCTTACCATGCTTTGAAGTCTTCTCTTGTCAAGTTATTCATCCCTCGGATGTATTGAGCCCTTGGCTCACTCCATATACCATCCTTCACCATCGCTTACTTAGTTCACTTCCTCGGCTCAATAATGCTTAGATCATTCTCGTCCTATGGTCCCTCAGATGTCCTATACCATCCTTCTCTGAACTTCACACACCTTGAGCTATCGAGACATCAATCACATATATGTTTTGCCTAAGTTCTGCACGCCTTCACAGACATATCAAATACAAAAATGAAACCATGATCGATCCACTCTTACAAGGCTCGGATGTTCCAATAGTGAGACTTATTTTGTGGAATAAGCTATTTAGGGAATAGGTTCAAGTTTGATTAAATTGTTTTAGGACTAGGTTAAACTTTAGCATGAGAATTGTTCCCCCTCTTGTTAATTAATTAAACTTCGAGTATGTTTGTGAGTTTTGGTTCTCTGTGTAAGATCATTTGTCTCGGTGCTACTTCTTGATGTCATGTGGTTTCCATTGCCTAATATGAGGTCACATAAGCGACTTGGGGAGGATTTTACTTATTATAGACAATGAAGCAAACCTATGGGGCATAGGGAGGACCTAGTGGCTCATTCCTTTATAGTGGTAACTCAAGAATTTTGTGATTCCAAAAGAGTGTCTTTTTTGTTTGAATTAATGTATTATTCTGCAAAGATTATACTTCAAGGTCACCTGTTGAGACTTTCCAAAATGATTTTTTTTTGCTAATTTTCTTTGTTATTACTGATAGAATGACTAGATATCTTGTGATATCTTATCTTTGAAAAATATCACATTAGGATTAATGAAAGTAATAATGACTAATTTACAGAGTTATATACTAAGTCCTGTTGTCTGTTACCAACCTTCATGTATTTTGTTGCTATAAAAAAATTCTTTTGCAATGAATAGGTGAGAATGCCCCTTAGTTATCTCATATATGTTCTAATGCTTGAAAAAACTTCGAAATTCTGCATTCATTTTTTGTTAAAACTTCATAATGACTTATCTCTGATCTACTGAACTTGTTGTTGGATCAGTATTTTGTTTTATGTTCTCTCATGCTGTATTAATTTAGTCTTATGCTACTTGCAGTTCAACTTTATACATGTACTAGTTTTTTATAACCCTAAAGTAATTTGACTAAGTTACATTTTTTTTTTTTGTTTTTACTTTTTGATAGCTTGTCTCTAGTCCGATGAATTTGTCTGATCAGTATCGTGTTTTATGTCATCCCATGCTTATTAATTTAGTTTTATAGTACTTGCAGTTCAACACTCAGCATGTACTAGTCTTTCTATAACCCTAACAGTAGGATCAGTACTTTGACTAAGTTACCTTTTTTGTGAGGGCGGATGCTTAATATTTGCACGAGATCTTACAGCTTATTAGTTTAACTGTTGCAGCCTACCTTTGCTGTAACTTCTAACTCGTGTTGGTATTTTGTGGATCAAGTTAGGTGATCCGTGTACATTATATAACATGTATGCTATGTAAGGTATCAGATATCGAAGGAAAAAAAGGAATGAGAAGGTGGGAAGAGAATTGTTTACATGGATTGCAGTTCCACGGTGTTCATAAATAAATACATAAATATCAAATGCTTCCTTCTATGTTCCTGCTTTGTAGAATCATAAACTTGGTGTATGGTGTTTATAATTAAAATTGGCTATTGTTTTTTTATTAACTCATTAGTTTTGTTATGTGGATGCTATGATGGTGAGTTTAAGATCGAGTCAAGTTAGTGTAGAAGGAAACGATTAATGTAGAAAAGGACATAAAATTAGATAAATAAATTGAGAATAATCCAAGATTGACACATCTACAAATAATGGAAATTCGAGTTAGTGCATTTGCAAATAAATTTTAAATTTGATGTTATCCTTTGACAATTTAAAAATTGACATATTTTCTCTTTTAGTGTAAAATTTAGTGTTTTTTTTTTTTCACTTTCTCATTTGTTGAGTCAAATATATAAAAGAGGTCTAGAGTCGTTGTAGTCATTATCTTTAAATCAATAATAATTTCTTCCAGTTCATTTTGTCTGTGTAAGAGGTACTTTGTGTGTATGCTTCATCAAGTGATATCAAAGCCAAAATCTAGCTTTGCTCGATTGTATACTTGCTTCAATTTATTCCTTCCCTTCTCATCATTGTCACTCACTTCCCTCCACTGCCTTCCTCAACATCTCCATTTACTACCTCCTTATCTTTCTCCTGACTAAGAGAAGGTGATTGCTAATTTTCCCCTTTTCCTTCTACTGCCCATTCCCTCTTACGAAGATGCTTCCTGTTGTTTCTCAGACTAGTCAAGCCCAATGCCTCCTGCTTCCCACACTACTTCTGGTTTGTTTATAATTGACTGAACCCTAACTACTGCTACCTACAGCTTATTCCATTACCAACATTGTTCTCAGCATGTCAGCAACTACAACCGCCATTCTTTCTTTGGATGCCATGACTCCCTCTCTTACCAACAAAGGACAACCTCTTATGTTCCTATGATAAAGGCAGTCTACTGCTGCAAACTTCCTCCTAGCCCACCACCACTAGATTTGCCCTGTCATCAACACCCTTGAGGTAATACTGCTCCAAATTAACTCCTTTTTTGTTGCTTCTGGTATGGCTGCAACCACCAATGTCACCTTTTCATCTCTTTTGAGTCAAAAGGTCTTATATTGCTGGGCTTCTTGATGCTACTCTTGCCCCCATTCTATTAGTTGTTGTGCCCACTCACCTTTGACGTGTCCTACACGTCACATCATTCCATACGCTTCCATTTGGTTGAGCAAGTCGGTCATCACTTTGTTAACCATGTTTTAACATTTGCATTTTAGTCTAGAAAATATTTAAATTTAAAGTTTCATGATAGTCCTTTGAAAAATAGGGGTTCGTTACAAAAACAAAGCAAAAATAGCAGAGATAAAAAAGTCATCATTTTGCCGCAATAGTAGCAAAAGATCTTTCATTGGATTGCATCTAGGGATCCATTTGACATGTAATGGAGATTCGACTTGTGCATAGATTTCATAACACATTTTCTATCAGAAAGCTCGCATTGACCAAACAATATTAATCTATCTCTAAAATTTAGTATTGTTCTAATTTAATTATTACTTAATTTTTGTCCATTGTTTGTTTTCCTTGCATTACATTGATCTCTGCCTTGTCATTACCTTTATCTAGTTCCTCGCCTCTTTTTGTAATTTATTATGTATCTCAGTTTTATAATTCTATTTTCTTGTAAAACTTTTACACTGCGAAATCTCTCCATCAGAGAAATAGACACTAGGTGTGAGCTTTGGAAGACAAACTATGATCTAGCGTGAAAAACCTAGGATAGGTTAGGGATTATATTGCTAGCGTAATCGACAAATTGGTAAAGGATAAGAGTCTCGAGCCTGCGGACTATACCCCACATGTAGCTCAATAATTGCCTAGGTATCATTCACATCAAGATCATTATTTTGTCTTCGATAAAGAGAACCAATTCTACCTAGGCTAACAAACAATCTCTTAGGAAAATAGAAAACCTCAACTCTATCATTTGATGCTACAATTATCATGCCAAGTGCTGCGTGATATATTAACTGTGAGGATGAAGTAACATACTTTCCAACTTTGATTAGTGATGCATAAGCCAAACCCCTCCCTTTTATGAGAACCACGAGCTTGAGAGAACTGAATAAAAAAATATAACACTTAATGTAGTGCATTGTATTCTTTCCACACTTGCATCAAATGATAAATGGCAACACACTAGCATCTTCCATGCATATGCAAAGTGCCGAAGGAAATCTTGTAAAATCGTTATTGATAGTAAGAGTTAGATGAATGCAGTTTCCATATAGACCTTTTTTAGAATTTAGGCCACACCTGCACTACACTCATGCTTGTATAATGTGTATATGTGATTAGATTTTCCTTTTAGTTAGTCAAAGGTATTTGGCTTCTGTTGAGATATCTATAGAAGGACAAAATATGGTGTCATGTCCTTCCCATGAGCATATCCTATGTCATCGTTGGTTAGCCTGGTTTATGATCTCATCGCTACTACAAAAAAGAAAATATCTACTTTTTATGCACAATGGCTAGAATAGTATATTTTACCGATGAAGCCTAGCAAGCTTGGATCAACGTAAAGCACTAACTAAACAATCTCAACCCTCAAACACCTCGCGTAGTCTCAAATTAAAGAAAGAAAGGAGTCAAGAATGATAGTAGCATTAGTGACCCAATATCTCAGAGGCGACCTTTCTTACCAAGGGGCCTTCCCTTTAGGTCAATGAAAGTTTAGACAAGATGTAGGACACAACTTGTGAAGAATTACTCAATGAATTCTCGTCTATGCATACGATCTAGTATGCCATAGATCTTATCCTAGGGTTTATATTGCTTAACCTTCTACACTATCATATAAAGCCTTGAAGTGTGTGAAATTGAATAAGCAAGTTGAGGGACTTACAAAAAACATTTTATTAAGGAAAACATGATTCCTTGTGTTGCCCTTGCTTAACTAACCTCAAAAAGGATGACTTTTGAAAAACATGTGTTGATAATTGTATTATCAACAAGATGAATATAAGTTGCCCATACCTAGGCTTAATGAAATGCTTGACTTGATGGTAGAAACTTGATTCTCCAAGGTCAACTTGCATAGAATACCACCAAATTAAGATTATGATTAGAGATGGATGATGTTGACACGGATACGTATGTTTTAGCTATTATTTTCTATTTAGTTGTCTAGTAAGGATATTTTTGTAATTGTCTTATTTCTCAACTTAATTATAAATAAGAGATAATTGGAATAGGAAATTGTTCTTTTTTTTTCACAAAATCCTATATCTCAACTTTTATATGGTATCAAAGTAGACTCTAGTCATCTTTCCAAACCCTAGCTATCATCCATACTGTAGTCGTCCTGTTTCAGCCATTCAAGGGCACTAACCTTTAGATTATCCTCTAAAAATATTTGGGTGTGTTTGTTTTGTGCACATACATATTGGCCGAATACTTGATCCTAGAGCTTTGAAATGTGATTTTGTTGGGTATTCTACTACTATAAATATATAAATGTTATCCATCCATCAGAACGTTTATGTGAGTATGGATGGAATTTCTTGAGAACTTGGTTTTTAGTAGTAGGTACTTCAGTAGATCCTTGAGCCTTAGTTGCTCCCCATGAATGATAACTGAGAGGTTAGAATCCTTGTTTTGTTTTAGCTTCAGTTTGATGAACAGGTCCTCGCTAATGAAATTGCTATCTTCAAGGATAGAAACAGTGTGTAACTTGATGATGGTCAGAACTTCTATTGTTGGAATTTGTGCAATTTTATGGATGACAATCAGCCAGTATTCAAGAGGTTCTTATGTTTTCTTGGTTTTACCAATTCCATCTAGAATTGACAAGCACTTGCTCTTCTAGCTATTTGAGAATAATTTCTGAAACTGAAGCAAAGACCCTTAACATGTCTTCTAGCTATTTGGTAAGTGTAGGTGGTGAGGTTGTGGATTGGACTGTGATTATAGTTGTGGATCCCTGGGCACCTATGATTTCTAATTTCAGAGCCACACTAGACATGCCAAATTCCTCAGATCATGTGAACAACGTGCTTTTGCCTTCACTTACGTTTGTTGGCGAGGTAAAAGTCTAATGATAAAGAAGCCCACCTCCTGGTTTGCCATCAATGGTTTAATGTAAGCAATAAGGTTTTAAAACTTGCATAGGTATTTGTTGAGTGTGTGCGCTTGTTGGAGCTTGTTCAAGTTTTGGAATTCCTATCCCTATCCATTCGTTTGAAATAGTTGCCAGTGTCAACGCTTCTTAAATGATGCCTGCGTTAGTTCAAATAAATCTTTTTCAATTTTCAAAAATCATACATGTGCATTTCCTTCTAGGTGGTTGGAGGCAATATTTATCTTTTCAACCTTTTGGATCCTTTGATATTTAATTAAGGGGTTACACCTTGATGGCCTGGGTCTTCCACTCCATAATTAAAGTTGAATCTTGAAGCTCAGAATTGTGCACCTACCATTGGAGATCCCTAGGATAAGTTTTTCTGGATAAGTTTTCCTGACCTTGGGTTGCTCACTCAATCTTAGTTTACCATTGTCCTTTCAGGACTTTTGATCCTCATGGTGTCATTCTAGATGTCCTACTGCTTAATTTGTCTGATACACACGGTGATACATTCTTCCAATTCTGTTGCATTCCACCCCTTTTATGGTATATTTTTCCTAGACGTGTTCTTCATGAACTTGATCATTCATGGTTGGCTTTGTGGGAAACATAATTTTATAACCATATATGTTTCTAAAAGTTAGGCCAAAATTATTTCTCATAAATTGTAGGATTATGATTTTGTAAATTATGGGATATAACAACATAGCTAGTTTTCAAGCTTTATTAGTATAATTAGTTTTTATTAGAAAAGTTGTTTATTTTATGAAGAATAAGTTATCCTAATCTATAGAAGGTTAGAATCCTATATATTTGATAAGTTTTGAGTGAATACAATTTTTAATTTTCGATCGCTTTGATTCCAATGTTTATTCATGAGTGTTGAATCAGGTTCAGAGATGATGTGGAAACAGAACTGGTAGTTTATCTTCGTTTGGATTTCCTGTTGCCTGGTTGGTCTAGTGGAAGGGGAAGTCATAGACAGATTTATTGCATCTAACGGCAATGGACAATAGACAAGCACTGAGAGAAATAGAGTTGCAGGCGATGAATTGAGATGGGTGATGACGGTGCAGTGACCCACAGAACTCACATACCCACTTATATATGAATAGAAACAGGAAGATAGAGAAGGGTCATAGCGAGGAGAGAACTAAATGTTATTTTGGGCTCTTTGTAGTGGTACATGACATTTTATAGGGAAAACTTACAACTGTGTGTCATTGAAATTATAGTTACTCTGATTCTCTTTCATGGTTGAGTTCTTCCGATTAGTTCATCCTGTTGAGTCCTTGTTACTGATTTGGTCAGGTCCTTTGCTGATACAAAGCTCATCAGTGGATATGATATTTTGTGAAAAATAAGATGACATTATTACAGAATGTTTTAATGGAGTATCTGGTTTCGTACAATTATTGTTGCCTTCAAATAACAATTGCATGCAGTACAAATGACATTTGTGAATTATTTAATTGCATGCAAATACAAGTACTATTTGAATGGACAATCTTATGTTGCATATCTCTCCAGTCATTCTGTTGCCTGATTATTTTCTTACACTGAAAAAAAAAAAATCATGTCTTGCAGGTCAAGAAATTAACTAACAGCGTAGAATTCATTTTGGATACACTGCAATTATCGACTGTAGTAGAAATGCAGGTATCTTCTACTGAAACCTCAGCTTATATGATGCTTTCTAGAAGTTAGCAATATACATCTCTGAATACTTTTCAATCATTTTTGATGCTTATGATGAAATATTCAATTTTGACCACATCACCATTGCCTTCTCAATCAATATATTTTCTACTTGGTGGCCGGGAAACTTCCTAGGGTTGGCCGGTCACCTCCAGGATTTGTTGGATCATAAAAGTTGTATGCCTAGATTACCCAAAAAAAAAATCCTACTTGATAAGAAACTGAAGATTATTCTCCTAGACGTGTTTTTTGTTTGCAAGCATGCTAACTTACGTAGTTACTATTTTTCATCTGTTCTAAACTTCTAATACATGCTTATCTTAGGGTGACAAAATAAGGAAGCGTCATGATTGGATGAATTGGATTTTGCCACCAAGTGAGTCCCAGTTTGGTAATGCTGATGGTCAATCTTCAGCATCACCAAACGTCGATAATCTTGCAGCCCGTTTTCAGACTCTTGGAACAGGAGCTACTTACCAGAACAGCACGAGGATCTCAAATCGTAGTGAGATTTTATTTAGCAGATCAGCATCGGGGAATTTGAATAATCAGATGCTAGTGACAGTAAATCATAACTGGGATGAGAATAGGCAAGTCCTTCCTCTCACAGATTCAGATCAGACCACATCTGGACGAAGCCTACTGAGGAACGATACATTTTGAAGTACACTCTTCGTTCAAACAATGAGTATGGTTTTCCATGCCAGGACTTTTACGACTGAATAATAAGAAAAAAATTCCATAGAACGAGGAATTTGAATAGCGAAACGAAACAAGATATAAGCAATACAAGCTATAATTATGAGGTTCTTTGGTGAACAGGTGTTGCCACTGCTGGCAGTCTTCGGTCATTAACACATTCTTAAGTTTCCTCGTTCTATTTTTTTTTTTTTTTTTTTGGTTCAAACCATCCCATCTTTTACTTTTTGAGGACCTGAATTGGTTTCAGTTGTGTTCCGAGGGGATGGAACCGCTCCAAACTAGACTCAGTTTAATATTTCATATTTGTCTATACTCTTTCATCGCGTAGAAACATGCTGCATATTATGTTTTTTTAATTATTATTTTATTTATGGCTGTCGATTGTGGTATACAACAGTTGTATGTGATGGATCTGTTTAATAAATATCTCGACTCAAGCAAATTTTAGATGCATTGACCTGAGCTCATGCACTCAGATATCAGGTGCATGTTTACCTTGCTTCAAACATTCATTAGTAAAGTTTTCGCTTTTGAACTGGAACTAAATGGAATCAACAAAATAAAATAGAAATGATTCTTCTAGAAATAGAATCGTAAAATAATATATGTAATTTTCTTTGGTTCATAAGAATGAAATCAACAACAAACAAACAAAAAAACCGTAATAATTTTATTTTCCTGTTGTCAAAAAAGTTCTTGGGCCGCCTTGTTGTCCTGTTGTCACTAGTCAATACACTTGGTGGCTAGACGGGAAGAAGGATGGGTGAATAGCTGTAAACTAAAATTAAAAGTTTTTATTTCGTTACTTGCATGATGAAATATAAAAGTAATAATAATAAACAAAGATAATTGCTACCATGTCGATTTTTACATGTTTTATATTTGGAGAAATATCTCATAATTCACATCTTTCAAAAAATGAAGATATTAAATAAGAAGAATTGAACTGAGGTTCGAAGTTTAAACTTTAAAGATAAAGACCCTAAATTTGAATATAAAATTAAAGAATAAAAAAAAAACAAGATAAGATAGCTTTAGATGCTGAGATTGAACACTTTTGTCCCAATTTTTAGAAACCAAGTTGGCTTCACTTAAGCCTCAAAAAAACTTCTTTGCACTACCCCAATCAATTCCTAACTTTTTTGAGTCGATTGAATCTATCATCGCATTGGTCTTCTACTTGACAATGGATACTTCAATCGACTCACTTGGCCACTAATCGACTGAATTACTGATCATGTAAGTCATTTGATGACTTCATATATCTTCTATCAGATCAATGATCTTTTATTTTCGTATTAGAGATCCAATCGACTGTACAGTCAATTGAACTCACCCTAATCAACTGCCCATTTGATTCCACTTTGAATTAAATATTTTGTTTACAAGTAGTTCATCCTTAGTCGAACTCCTTAGTTGACTTAACACATTAGTCAACTGAAATCAACCACTGGTTGATTGAATCATTGACTATAAACTAAATAAGGTCATGTCATCGCCTAAGTCAAGTTCTACATAAATCTCAAAATACAAGTTCATTAAACTCTCACAACTCAAGAAACGTCACTTCTAGATCTTTAATGTTTGGAGGTCTCACCTTCAGTCTTTCTTGTTTATTAGGTATTTAGTCAATCTTATATTCTATTTGAAATTATATTCATTAAGTATCCGATCCATCACTCTACCTACTTAGACTTCTTTGGTTGCCAAGTATTTAGTAATCCTTACTTATTTGAGCTTCTTCCGTTGCACCTACAATAACAAGTAAATACCTTGCACTTACGCGCATTATAAACTTTGTTAGCAAATAAAATATAGGTCTAACTTAAGCCCTACCTAAACATCAAAAGACTTAGTGAAACTCGATTATTTGAGATAGGAGTGCAGTACTTGCAATCTCTAACATTACTTGATCAAACTTGACCAATTGGAGCATGATTGCAATAATAATATCTCTTTCTAATGTGTGTCAATCTATTTAAATTAGGACGGTTAAATGTTATAAAAATTGCATCTCTTCATTTTCTCTCCTTTTGATCATTTCTAACTCTCCTCCTTTCTAGGTCATGTTGAGTAAAATGAATGGTTTCTAACCTAAACCTCATATTTCTCCCCCTAGGCACAACCAACAAAGGAAAATACCACTTGTACACATGGATATCGAAATTCAAAACTTGTATTTTCTTGATATCAAATGTAATTAATTAGGTTAAGGTGCCACTCGTACACTTATGCTTAGCAAAACTAATTATATCACTTGTATGATTGCCTATGCTACTTACAATAAAATCAATCATAAAACCAAGTAGATCAAATTAGGGTACGGATACCGAGTGGTGAAATACAAACAAAATTCAAACTTCAACTTTCCTCCTAAATCTTTAACCATATTGAAATCCTTATAGCATGTGTAAAATGAAAGACCAAATATTGATGAAATCATCCCTTAAGATACCAAATGATTTTTGATCACAGACTGAATTCAAAACTTGAGTTTTCTTGATACCAACTATTCATGAAGATAAAAAAAAAAAATTTTGAGATCTTGAGACCATATGTTTTCTCCAAGTGTCATAAATCCATGAGGGTGGGTTATCTGTTTCATACTTCTTCCTAAAATAATTTCCTCCCCTTAAGGAAGTATTTCCCCCTTTCAAGATGGTTGTCCCCCTTCCAATGTGGTTCTCTCCCATAATAGATAATTCTCTCCCTTAAAAGGTGGTTTTTCTCTTTACAAAAATTTCTGAAATTTATAAATAATGAAGTTTAGTAGTTTTTGGAATCTTGTCCAAGTGTTAGGGAAGCGAAAATATTAAAAAATTTATTGAATCATATTGATTCAGTATTGCTAACTAATTTCAATTCACTCAGTCAGTCAACTTTGTTGATGAATTTGTGCCCCAAGTGGTTGGATTCCATCTTAGTTTTAATGTTTGCGCAAAGAGTTTAAATTATGACTCTCCTTGTGTTTTACTATGTTTAAGTGTGTAGGGATTTATAGAAACACATATGGATCTTAGAGAGAGTGTGACTTAACAAAGTCGACTGATGAAGATTATATGATGCGGCTAATTAAGGCTATACGCTCAGTGGCTTGGAGGTCCATGGAGATTGGAGAAGATTACACCATGCAACAGAGGGACTGACGGATGGAAGTACTAAAGTGGTGTTGCAGTATCTCTAGAGCAGGACTCGGCGTGACCAAGTGGGCAGCTCAATGGACAAAGGTTCATAGGACATTTGATGGACTGCAAGACAAGTAGCATCAAGAGCAATGTTGATGACAACTTGTGGAAGCATACTACATAGGTGAAACATGAAGGATGACATATAGAGCGAGCGGTAGACTCCGTGCATTAGAGGGATGACAACCTAATGGGAGATTGACATAAGGTTAAGTCAACTTAAGTTAAGTTGAGGAGGTAAGCTCTATTGAGCTATGAGAGTTGAGAGAACTACACACATAAGCGAGGGAAGAATCTCAACTTAGTTAAAGGCTCGATCATTAGGATAATCAAAATTGAATTTCAATCAACTAGAACTGAGTCTAGTCAACTAGAGTACTTACACATTTGGTTGGTGGGTTTAGGAATGAGAGAATGGAATGATAGTAAATGATAGTATTTGGATTATAGGTTTCGGAATGAAAAGTTAGGAATGATTTCTAAATTTACAGGAATCACCAAACTCATATAACTTGGTGGATTTTATTTTCATTCTCATTCCCATTCTTCCTTAAAAATTTAAAAAAAAATTAAAAAATTGTAAAAAAAAAAAGTTTAAAAAAATTAAAATTTTTTTTGAAAAATAATTAAAAATTAAAAATTAAAACAAATAAAACAATATTTTAAAATTTTAAAAATTTGTAAAAATAATTAAAAATATTAAATATTTAAACAAATAAAACAAAATTTTAAAAATTAAAGATAAATAAAAATAAATAAATAAATAAACAATTAAAAAAATTAAAAAAATTAAAAAAATTAAAAAAATTAAAAAAATTAAAAAAATTAAAAAAAATTAAAAAATTAAAAAATTAAAAAATTAAAAAAAATTTAAAAATTTAAAAATTTAAAAAATTAAAAATTAAAAATTAAAAATTAAAAATT
>JBAMIE010072555.1:0-17456 GCA_037177295.1 Kaempferia parviflora
ATAATAAGCTAGAAAATCGAAGTGATGAGCAAATACAATGCAGAATAGGTGATACAATCTACGCTCATCAACTAACCATTGTAGGAAGAAGATAATGAATTTGGGATCACGCATATTCAACGCCCCTTCTAGCCTGTCCATGATCATCCCCGACACAAGCCATATGGGATACTAAAAGATTCCATTAGTCATCAGATGAGGAGAAATTATGTCATGTCACTCGACACATGACATTTCTGGCATTTGAAGACGACAAGGAAACCTCAAGTTAAGAAGAAAATTCAAGTGAAGAATCAAGTGATGAATCATCATCTAGTGACGATGAGGTAAAAGAATCTCTAAAAATAAAACTTCTTTATAAAACTATTGCTTGTCTCAAGAATGCTTTAGTCAAATCTAAGGTTAAGGCCTTGAAAGTAGAACTTATGTTTGTCAAGAATGATGCATGTATATCTAGCGAGTCAAGTATGCTTAAGGAAGATAATGATGACTTGAAGAATCAAGTGAACTAAGAGAATGTTTGGAGAAATTCACAAGTGGATCAAAATATATAGATATGATCATTAGAGACTAAAGAGTTGTGTATAACAAAGTCGAACTGGGATATAGGCCTAAAGAAAAGGAAGTTGAATACATGTCCCTAATTAATGGATCTAGAAAGGATGCATCTAGAAACCAAATCAAGAAAAACCTTAAGGGCAAGGTAAGACAAGCATGGGTATCTATCAAAGAAATATTGCATGATATTTCTGGATCAAGTGCATGGGTACCAAAGAGTTATATTTTTCATGTTGTTTAGGTAGAAGAGAAGAAGGATTCAAGTATGTGGATTGTGGATAGCAGTTGCTGAAGACATATGACAGGTGATGTGAATAAGTTCTCCATAATCAAGTCCATAAAGAAAGGAATGATATCATTTAGGAATAGGGGGAAGCTCAAGATCATAGGTAGAGGTACAATTGAGGTATAACCTACAATGATCATTCATAAAGTCCTATTAGTTAAGAATATGGAGTTTAATTTGCTTAGTGTTAGCCAATTATGTGATACTAGATATAATGTAGAGTTTATTCTAATAAATGCTTGGTTAAACACAATAGCTTGGAAAATTTTGTGTTAGAAGGATATAGGAAAATAAATCTTTATTATGTTGATCTTTCCTATGCTTCTAACATTTCTATTAAATGTTTAATATCAAAAGAAGAGGAGGGATGACTATGGCATAGAAGACTTGGACATATCAACATGAAAAACATAACCAAGGTAGCCAAGATGGAGCTAGTAAAGGGACTAGGGACTACCTAAAATTAAGTACATCAAAGATAAAATATGTGATGCATACCAAGAGGATAAACAATCTAGGTCATCACACAAAGGTAAAACCCTAATTAATTAGTACTTTATTACCGTTAGAATTATTGCATTTAGATCTTATTTTATTGTTATAGTACTCCTGCATTGATAGGTAACAAATATTACTTAGTGATAATTGATGATTTTTCTAGATATGCTTGGGTTTACTTCTTGAAACATAAGAATGAAACTTTATTAATAATCATAGGATTTAGCAAAAGGGTAGAAACAAAAAGAACCTCAAAATTAATCAAATTCAAAGTGATCATGGTGGAGAGTTTGAGAATTTTAACGTTTGTTTAGAAAATGAATATAAGCATGAATTTTCTTATCCAAGAATACCTCAACAAAATGGTGTAGTAGAAAGGAAAAATCATGCTCTACAAGAGGCGGCTAGGATTATGCTTAACATACTCTTTACCTAGCTACTTATGGGTGGAAGCGGTAAATACAGCAATCTATATCTAAAATCGTGTATTAATTCATAAATTTTTAGGAAAACCCCCTTTTGAATTATGGAATGAGACTATCCCTAGCATTCATTATTTTAAAGTTTTTGGTTGCAAGGTTTATATCCTAACACCAAAAATAACTTAAGAAAATTTGAATCTAAGTCGGATGAGGGAATTCTAGTTGGATACTCATCTACTTAATAGAGGATATAGACTATACAACAAGAGAACTTAAACGGTTAACGAATCATCTAATGTTGAATTGGATGAATCTACTAGCACTTACCCTATTAAATCCTTCATTAATAAGGATATAAATGAAAGAAATCAAAACATTACCCAAGGAATTCAAAATTTACATTTAGGGATATTGACCAAGGGGGAGGAAGAGGTGCTTCGGATGATGAAAGAAACAATGTAAATAATGATCACCATGAATGTGATAAACCCACAATTCTTAGGATCTTAAGGACTCATCAAGATCATCTTATTGACTAAGTATTTGGAGATGCTACACAAAGAGTAAGGACTAGATCCTACTTTAGATACCCTACTAGTCAAATTGGTCTAATATCCCAAATTGAGCCAAAATCTGTTGATGAAGCCTTATTTGTTACGGATTGGATCCTAGCAATGTAAGAAGAGTTAAATCAATTTGAGAGAAGTGAAGTATGAGAGTTAGTTCCAAGACCCAGAGATAGTATAATTGTTACAACAAAATGTATCTTTAGAAATAAATTCGATGATCAAGATAAAGTCACTAGAAATAAGGCTAGATTGGTGGCTAGGGGATTCAATTAAGTTGAGGAACTTGATTATGATGAAACCTATGCTCTGTTAACTTGATTAGAGTCCATCCAAATCTTATTAGGATATGTCGCTCACGTGGTTTTTAAATTTTATCAACTGGATGTGAAATGTGCATTCCTTAATAGTTTTATTAAGGAAGAAGTATATGAAGAGCAACCACCCATATTTAAGAATGTAGATTATCCATGTCATATTTATATGCTTAACAAAGCCTTATATGGGTTAAAACAAGCTCCTCAAGCTTGGTATGAAAGGCTCTCAACCTTCTTAATCTCTAAAGACTTTAGAAGAGGATAAATTGACCCAACCTTATTTCTAAAGTATAAAGATAAGGATATATTTGTTGCTCAAGTATATGTTGATGACATTATCTTTGGGTCAACAATGATGACCTCCTTGAAGATTTCATCAAATACATGGAAAATGAATTTGAGATGAGTCAAGTAGGAGAATTAACCTTCTTTTTAGGATTACAAGTAAAATAAACTAGTGAAGGAACTCATATTTATCAAACCAAGTATGCTAAGGAAATTATTAAGAAATTTAGTTTGAAAAATACTAAATAGTGCCTACTCTTATGGGATCTAATACTAAAATAGATAGTGATCTAGAAGAAAAATTAATAGACCCAAAGCAATGTAGGAGTATGAATGGTAATTTATTATACCTAACTGCTAGTAGACCAGATATTTTATTTATGGTAGGTATGTGTGTAAGATTTCAAACTTATGCCAAAGAGTCTCACTTAATAACTGTTAAAAGAATACTAAGATATATTAAAAGTACTCTTAATGTAGGTCTTTAGTATCCTAGGACTCAAAGTTTTGATTTGGTTGAGTACAACAACCTTGTGTTGCCTTATCTACAATTGAGGATGAATATGTGGCCATGAGTGGTTGTGTGACTCAATTGCATTGGATGATGCACACTCTAGAGGATTATGCACTTCACTACTCCAAAGTCAAGATTTTGTGTGACACATCAATTTGACCAAAATCCGGTGCATCATTCTAGAACAAAGCATATTGAAGTGACAAATCACTTCATTAGAGATCATGTGGCAAGAGGAAACATTGAACTTATGTATGTTGACTCTAAGTCTAACCTTGTTGACATCTTTACCAAGCTTTTACCCAAAGCCGAGTTTACCTCACTTAGGAGAGGTCTTGGTATGTGCTTTGTGGAGTAATTTGGTATAGTCTTGTATGATCCCATAGCTTGACTTTAGGTATATACCTTAAAATATCTCACAAAAGTCTTATGAATTCTTGATTTTGGTATTAAATAATCTATACATCATGTGAGATGTTAGAAAGAGGCATTTGGTTCATCATGATAGTTATGATGCATTACTTTCAGCCAAACTTGCCATCTAGAGATATTAATCCTTTATTTAACCAATCATTGAGAAAGCTTGTGCAAAATTAATGTGCCCATAACTCCTATAATATGATTGGAAATTTCAAATTAATTAGAAAGTTAAATCTCATGCATGGATTATGATTTATGTTCATAAAGGCATGAAATTAGGCTTTGAATGTATTATTACAAAATAAACAAATGCAAGAAATGCATTAAGGTTTGGTATGGGCAAATACATCAAGAGAAAGTCAAAACTAGGACTTTAGGTTATGGTTCTATTGATCCATTTTAGATAGTGTTGGGTTTTGTGTCTATCTTGGGATCTATGATGAATTAATTTTTAATTATATTTTTTCTAAGTAGACAATAATAAAACAACCTTCCCCATAAAATTTAGAAATTTTAGACGTCTAAGAAATTTTTGATACATTTTTGAAAATGAGTTCAGAAATGTATTTAGGGATGAAACTGTGTGCTAGTTGAGTACATCAATATATCAGTTAACTGGTGACAGTGTTCTTTGAAAATAGAAGGCTCTGTGAGTTTTGATTTATTGAAGAGCAGTCGACTGATAAGTATATCAGTTGATTGGTCATACTATTCATCCACACAGAGAGTTTCTGTGAGTTTTATTCATTGAGGGTAGGCGACTAATAAGCGGAAATTTATAAGGCAATGCACCAGTCGTCGTTCGCAGTTCTCAACCTACACCGACACCTTCTAACCCTCTCCAATCCCCAAAAACTCCTCCAAACTCTCGAATCTACTCCCTAATCTGTTTCCTTCCTTTCAATCCTTCTCCGTCAAATCGAAAGAAAAGTAAAGTTCCAAGGCTAGGTTTTAGGGTTTGTGTTGAGATCATGTCAACACTTCTTCAAATTTCATATCAGAATCAAGTGGAGTGTAGGTAACAAGTTTCTAAACTCACAACTTCCATTTCTCTTTGATTAGTGGGTCACCTTAACTTTTGTGTATGTTTGCCATGTTCATCACCATCGATTGGGCCAAAATTGGGTACATTGTCTTGCATTTACATGGTTTAGGGTTAAGTAAAATCGAAGGGCTGAAGAGGGAATCTCCCGGCAGCCTACTCAACCTCCTATGGCTGGCTGGTTTCCTTCTGAGGAAGCACGACAGAGATTTGAGAATACCGACTTTACAATGATGAGTTGTTGGGTAAATCAAAATTAAAACCCTCAAGCTATCTTAAGCGGAGATTCAACGTTAGTCTAACACAACAGTTAATAAACATAACATAAAAAGAAAGATGAAGCTCGATATTTACTTGGTTACAACATAGGTGATTGTTAATCCAAGGCAATGGAAGTTCAATAAAAATCTTCTTCCTGGAAGGCGGAGAAGCCTCTTTCACTCTTTGAAAGTTCAGAAATAAACTAGGAATTGATTACAAGAGTTGTGCTTGAGTTCTTGTTTATTTTCTAGCTCCAGGGGCCTTTTTATAGCTCCTGAAAATCTGATCTCAAGGGCTGAAGGTGCTTCCAGAAGGGCACAGGATGCCTTCAGCCGGATAGAGTTTTATCACAATAGATAAAACTCTATCCGTTCTCCAACGGGCGTTGACCTGCTCGCTAAAGGCGCCTTCCAGACACTGCTTCACAACAAGTAGCTTTAGCTTCTAGTCAGCTCTATCTCCGGTCGGCTCTGTTAGCTTCTGGTCGGTTGGGTAATCTCAGACATCCGGAATAGGGCTCACCCAAAGCATTTTCTATCCTTCCTTAAGCAAGCTTCCACCTCGACTTCTAGTTCCTCGGACCGCCACGTGCGTCTTTCTTGTCCGCCAGTATACTCTTCCGCAGTGTTTTGTCCCTCGGACGCACCATGCTCGTCGACTCGCTTCCCGTGTTATCCTTCTCATCAGTCATGTCTTCTGCTCGACTTCTTATGTTCCTAAGCTCTTGCACACTTGGACACAAGGATCAGAAAACCACAGGATCAACCTTACTTGGTTGATCACATCAAAATCAACCTGGGGCACCAATTCAGTTGAAATCCAAAGGTCAGGACCAGACAGTATCGGGACTATCAAACTCAATATTAATAATCATATTTTAGTATGCTAACTTTGTTTTGTAGGATATATTTGTATTTGAGACTAACACACTTTTGCAAGGGTAAAAAGTAGAATTTACCTCTGGATAAACAGTGTCTGAGGTGCCTCCATGGTAGGGAGTCGCCTCGGCTGGTGTTGCCAAAAGCCTCTACGCAGAAGGCACGGTGGAGCCTCCAGTGGATGGAGGCGCCTCGATGCAAAGGCGCGAAGGCACCTCGGAGATCTGGGAGGCGCCTCCACGCGGATGAAGTTTACGGGATAAAACTTCATCACTAGTTGCCATGTGGAGGAACCTAAGGCGCCTTGGGACGGCTGAAGGCGGCTCCGCTCGGATAAGCAGCGATGATCTTAACTCTTATCCGAGCTGCGCTGGAGGCACATTCAACAGCTTATAAAAGCAGTCTTCGAGCAGCTTCAAGGGAACTACTTATTCTGACAATCCTTCTCCTGTGTGCTGCTTCAAGGACGATCTTGCGACTCGGTGAC
This sequence comes from Kaempferia parviflora, assembly GCA_037177295.1. Taxonomy (NCBI): domain Eukaryota; kingdom Viridiplantae; phylum Streptophyta; class Magnoliopsida; order Zingiberales; family Zingiberaceae; genus Kaempferia; species Kaempferia parviflora. The sequence goes on from JBAMIE010072555.1 coordinate 6,535, forward strand.
ACGATCACAACAACCGAAAGCATGACTCTCCGAATTCCAAAGTCATCGGTATATTTTTTTTATCGCGCATAAATTATACTCTTGTAATCAATTCTGTACTTGTAATATTCGAATTGCTAGTGAATTACTCAAAGTAAACGCTCAACGAGTATGGGCCTTAGAGTAGAAGTCACTACAAGCTCTGAACCAAGTAAAACTTGGTCGTGTTAGCATTGTGTTTGTCTTTCTCTTCTATCGTTATTCTGCTGCTTGTTTATCTTCGATTGTTTTACGCAAAAAAGTAAAAAGCTACGAGTGTTATTCACCCCACCCCACCCCCATCTAGCACTTTCGATTCTACATTTATGTGATCGTAAAATATATTTAAAACTTAAAAGAAAGTTCTACAAAATCACAGTTAGACCTGCTATGTTATATAGAACTGAATGTTGGGTTATGACTCGAACACATGAGTAGAAGATGAGGCTTGTAGAAATGAGGATGTTAAGGTGGATATGTGGATATACGAAAATGGACAAAATAAAAAATAAGAGTATTAGAGAGAAAGTCAAATTTGCATCTATTGAGGAAAAACTCTGAGAGACAAATTTAAGGTGCAGACATGTACTTAGACGACCAATAAATGCTCCAGTTAGACGATATGAAACTATCACAAACACACATATCAAACGAGAAAGAGAAAGACCAAAAAAAACTTGGTTAACAATAATAAAACAAGATAAAATGTATTTAAATATAAATGATGATATATTAGCAGATATAGTTCAATGGCATAAAAAGATTTATATAATCAACCCACCTAATGGGATAAAGTTTAATTATTGTTGTTGCAAATTTTACGCTAAATTCCTTTTTTTTCATTGTAAAATTTTGCTACAACTTATTTGCAAAAAAAAAAAAAAATGATCGCAAAATTTTTTACATCAAAATTTTTATTACAAATTTCGTGAGTATTTTTTTTAGTGGCGGGAAGATGATAAATTCGTGTAATCTCACAGGTTTTATGCCTGCCTCCATTAGTGTTTAATAAGAAAATAGAAACAAACTTTGGTAAATGATTAAAATTAGGAATTTCTTTTACAAGCCCTCCCTCATTAAGGGACTAAATTCTTTCAGAATAATAATAATAATAATAATAATAATAATAATAATAATAATAATAATAACATTTAGAAGTAAACGTAGACATACATATATACCAGCTTTGAAGATACCAAAAAGTAGGGCCACCATCCAAAGATCCCTGTGCATTTTTCCTGTCAGTTAGGAATTCTTGGTCTTTGGGTTTGGATGAGAACTTCAAAGATAAAAATTCGGCGAAATTAAAGAGTTGGGTGTGGAATTACAGGGTGAGTAAAATCCATCAATTATATTTACATTACTAATTGTAACAAAAATGGTTATGTAATAATTCCTACAAGGGGATTATCTCTATTTCTTCTTTCTCCAAGAGAATCTAAAGTTTTTGAGTAGAACAGGTTTGAAGTGTCATTCGCACAAACTCTTTTGCTTCACCAGTCGCCATATACATAAATGGCTGTGATCTATGTTTGTTCAACCAAGTTCACTCATTCTGTTGGCTTCGTCTCCTCTGGGATCTGATGAACTCTTCAATTCTTTGTTTCAGCTCGGTGTTGGGTATTAGCATGTCTTGAGTGAGATGAGAACGGTTGAAAGGATCGGTCTGGGTTTAGAAGACAATATTTAGTTTGTGTCATTAGACGAGAAAGAAAATGGTTAATGAATTAGTACAACTGCTGCAATAGGGAAACCTTACAGTGTCACTAAGCAAGTGCCTTTGGATAACAGGTCGATCTACTGATATTCTTGATGACGGTAGAATGACAGGATCACTCATCAGTGTATACTAAACAAAAGTGATAATGTTGGTCAGCATCTCAAGAAATAAATGAAAACTCTACACAATATCATGCTATAGTACGTAGACCCATAAACATAAAGTTCCCAAGTTACTTTACTAGGCTGACGGATAGAGAGGAAATTGTACCTGAATTGGGTCGAGAAATTCTTCAGGTATATCTCCAAGAACAGCCTCAGCATCCAATGCTTCAGAAGCAGCTACTTTGGCCTTGAGACCAAGCTGAACAAACTCCTCAATTACCTTGCCATCTTCACCAATCTTCCACAAAATATCAGCAGTCGAAGTGAACAGCTGTTCCATTTACAAAACATTAGCAAACTGTAACTCTGTACGGATCATGAATGGGAAAAGTTGATTCACAAGACATCCTTGCCTAGCCATGGCAGCTGTGCATAGGAAATACCTTCTCATTATATGACCGTCCATCCTTTGAGATTGCAGCAGGAAACACATTCTCTTTGTCACCTCTCGCAATATGAACGTAAATCTCGGCAATCTTTGTAACAAATACACATACATAAATGCCAAGGAAATTTAAAAACATATCAAAAGTCAAGTTGGCAAAGAACTAACTTGTTTTAGCAATTGTCTTGGCCTAAATTCATATTTTTCAGGATCTTTTACATTCAGAGACCTCCGTTGAGGACCAGCAAGTTGTAAGAGAAAGTAATTTAGCATGCTAGCCACCCTTTCAACCTGAAAAGATTTAGGAAAGAATTGAATTCACATTAATCAAACAGAAAACACAAGTAAAATTTTAACTAACAATAACTTATGAAGACTGAAACAGTTTTAAAACTTTAAACTTTCGAAGTTATGCGACATAATTGTAGTAAATCTTGAATAATCTTAAAGTTCTAACTCAAACTACAATAATCTCTTTGAGGATGCGATGGAATTAAACATGCTAGTAATAGATTTATGTTGATTTCTCTATAGAGCCGAAAGTTAATATACCAATGAAGAAGATATGTGAATGTACAGACATAATTTTCCAATGTGAAGATTAAGAATGCATCCTATGTAATCATTTGAGTGAATATTGAAATGCCTAGAATAGATATGTCACCATTTCTGGAAGCAGGAAGGGTGCCGGTATTTGTTCGGATGTGAATGCAAGCATCCCAACATCTTCATTTGCCAACTTCATATCAAATCGGACAATCTGAAATATCAAATTCCATAAGTGAAAAACATCAACTAAAGCTCATGTCAAGCATATGAACTTAAATAAAGTCCAGTTCTGTGAGTGAAGGTCTATGCAATAATGAAGAGATCTCACATTTTCTCGTGAATGAAAAAGTCTTATTCTCTCTTCCCTCTCCTGTGATGGTCTCCGCTCCCATTCAGCAGAATTTGTCATTTCAGCTTCTATTTCTTTAAGCTCAAGGATTATGTTTAAACTCTCATCGAGAAGATAAATGCTATCATTGATAAGGAAATTCAAAAAGTTCAAATAGACCCCCTTCTCCTCTTCCTTGGCAATCTGCATCATAATGATATGATATGTTATTTTTCCATAAGCAATTGATAAATAGTTCTGCTAGTGATACAACAACATTAACAACCAAGTTTTATTCCACTAGATGATGGGATTGGCTATATAGATTCTTCTACGTCATTGAGCTATATGCCCTACTTATATCACCATTTATATTTAAATAAATTGTATCCGTGATAAAAGTCATAAATTAAAATAAGAAAAAATAGTTTATAGCTGCAAAGGCATCTTTACCTGTCTCCATGCATTGCGATGACTAGGAACATTCCACAAATACTCTAAGAGTTCAGCAATATTGTGACGAATATTGAATTTATCAAAAAACTGCACAACAAAGATAAGTGCAAAATGAATAAAAGGAAAGGTGATTTAGAGCAAATCATTAAAAATAATGAAACAATGAAACAACTCCTGAAATATGAATATAAATAAAGAAAACAAAATGATACCTGCGTGTGTGAACCAGTGAATTCAATATCCACATAAAGTTTAAGAAGATTTCTAACTAGATAATCAAGAGACAACTGGTGTCCTTCAAATAGAGCAGCAGTAGCAGAAAACCCACTGTGAGAATTGAAAAAAGTAAATGTATTGAATAAAATTCGAAGAAGAAATTAAATTGACAGGAGAAAATTTCTAACCTTCTTTGTGGTATCCAACAATTCAATACTTCAACCATTTTAGCTCTCAAATAAGGGTTCTTAACATAAGAAGGACTTGCCATGAACATAATTATGAAATTTAAGAAATCATCCTGGCAATGATATGAGCATCAATGGTTTTAGGTTCTAAATATGCAAGCTAGAAGTACAACATATCAGTTATTGAAAATTGAAAACTATTGAAGAAACTCACCAAAACAAACCCTTCCAAAGCCTTTGGGATTCTAGAAGTCAAAATAAGTAAGTCCATCGCATCATCAACAAAATGTTCCGGAACACATGCAAATTCCATGGGGCAGGATGACGGAAGAGGCATCTTAAACCCACCGACAAGATCAACCAACCAAACAATAACCAATCTGTAGAATGTCAATGCCCGTTGTAGCAGTGCACCATCCTTGATCACAAAGATATGAAATTTCCATTAAGATTGTCTCACCTTGGGAAGGTAAAGTGATTACCGTGGAACAAGAAAAAGATGCAACTGCTATATTTAATTCATTGTCAACAAAAATAAAGGAAACATCTAAAGCACAAAATAAAATTACAGCGTAATTAGCATCAACTATTGCTAATTTTGAGCAATATTAATAAGTTCAGGAAGAACCCCAATCAAATATGAAGAAACAAGATTAATCTCAAATAAAAATAAAAGAACAATAAAGAGAACCACATTTAATTAAATCAAGATTCAATAATGAAATTGAATATCTAATATTTTAATAAAAAGTGGTATGTTTGCAAAGACCTATTTGAAGGATGAAAAATATTATAGATTCTTCTCCAAGTTTGAAGGCAAAGAAAATTTACCCTCAAAGGACACTCACCCTGCAGAGCCAACTTTGCCACAAACCTTATCCAACACTTGTGCGCACACCATTTAGACGGCATTGCATACAACTGCACGCACACAATGGCTGCTCTTGACGCAATCTGCTCAACGCCCTCACCTGTCCCTGCCCGCCTGACACTCATGCCTGTCGATGCTTGTGCACGCTAGTTGTTGTCAAAGTTAGCACCTACCTAATGCTTCTTCAACCTTGCCTCATCCGAACACTAAAGGGAAGTGCCAATCAACTTTTCCCTCCCTTCCACAGAAACATTGACCTAGTTTTGAGCTGATACAGCTCTAAGCTAAAATTGATTCACAAAGAGTTTTCTCATCCTCCCCATTGAAAAATTATACAAGCAAACAAGAGACAGCTTTTTATTTCAGTGCTGTCTTTATAATCCTCCCTTCTACCCGTGTTTAACAAAGCTTAAAGGTGTTTACACCCATTAATGGAATCCAAACCAGTTATCAATGCAGTTATTTTCAAAGCACTTCGACAGAAACCAGGTTCTTCATCCCTACTCTAATCAACCATCAGAAACTTATAAGATTATTTAAGATCCCCTATCAGAACAATATTACTATGCATGTGAGTCCAATTAAGTTGGTACCACATATAGACATATTTCGTTCTCATTAGAATGTGATTTAGTTACAATTCTAGAAAATGTAATGCCCTGGTTCTACAAAAGTGCATTACTGCAGAATATTATCTCTGAAATTCTTGAACTCCTTGTTACTCATCTTTGATTAAACAATTCCAAGAACAGTTTCTAATCACCATGTTAAAAGCATGCCTGTTATAATATATAACAATTATATATGTCAAACTTGCAACAGCAGCAATGACAGCAAATTCCCTTTCTTCCTTCTTCTTCATCTTCCTCTTTGTTTTTTATTATTGCTATGGTACTATTGAATCAAAATAATGAACACCAAAAACAAACAATAAGGTCCGAATCAATTTTTTGTTAGAATTGTCACCTATCAAAGGGTACATTATATGTATGAGTCTAAGTTTCTCAGTGCCTTTCCCAATTCTTCCCTTTATATTCTCTTTGTTATTTTAGAAACTTGACTAAATTAACATTAAATGAATGCTGCCAGTCTTCCAACCAAACTACTGAGCCTATTAATGAAATCAACAAATGGAAAAAAGGACAAACAAACAAAAAAAGGCATGAAGAAAACAAGGTAAACATTTGTCTACAAACAGAAGGAATTTTAAAGAAACTAGCAGCTATCTTGTGAGATAAAAACAGCATGGTTCAACCGAAGGTATCGATGGGTCAAACATACTCGTAATAGTTGAGCTTCATAACATAGTTTGTCCTGTGACAAAATCTCGATTGCTGTCTCCAAACGCTTTATGTCAGCTTCAAGTTGTGGAGAAGCTCCTTGTTCCCTCATGGCTTTGAAAGTAGATAATTCTTCTTCATACCTTCCCAATGTCTATTAGAAAATTTACAAAAGATTACCTAACACCTTCATAAAGAGAACAAAAGTAATACAAATGCTTACATGTACTTGCATATATTGGTGTAAACCAGAGATTTAAAAAATCTGCTAGCATGGATTGTATTTACAGGTCCATCGGTGAATAAACAGCCTAATTTTGGAGAGAACATGATTTAATTAAAGTGCAGGTATACTACACTGACAGTATGTATATGCATAGTTTTGGGTTGATTTACAGGTCCAAGAGAGAGAACTGTGAGTTTGAAATATTATGCACTGACTATAATCATGTAGAATAATTACTATCAACAGGGCTGTTAAACCACATACTAGCAATCAAAAGATCCCACAAAAAGAAAGGTTACCAAACATCATTTGGTAGATGTTCAACTATCTAAGCTGATTCAGAGTTGTATTATGGATAAATATGCTTAATATACTTGAACATTAGGATAAAATCATGTAGAGTGACACTCAACAGATGTTAAGCAATGTTAAACAGTAAACAAAATATTTTTAACTTTTATTCCTGATTGCTTTTTGACATATATGGATCAAGATACATGGTGGATAATTACAAATCAGCTTGTTTTGTGATTTCAGATGGAAATCCAAAATAGTTTGGACTCAACATTAATTTTCTCCATCATATAACATATTTGGGATTCATTAATAGTTCCAACTGAACAGAAGAATAGAGGTCTATAAAAATCTATGCAGTTGCTAATATTGCATTCAACTTAGGTTGATACATGTATCTACATTGACACGCATTGTATTTAAACCTTTGAAATCTAAATTAATTCAATTTGCATGAATACTTAATATAAAAAGCATGTTCCTTCAATGTGTTTTACTAAACGCAACTCAATATTATGTGAATAATTCATGAAATAGTTTGAGTCTGCCACTAGTAATTACATAGTTCCCTTAGTGGTTGGAACGTTGAAAGGAGAGGTAAAAAGTGCATTCCTTACATTTGCACTTAAAAAAAGATAATTCAAACAGATGACAAGCCTAAATAGAAACATCTCCACATGTAGAAGTCTGAAGCCACTGGGAAGTGTATAGATCCAACTAAGGTATATTGGGTAAAGATGTCAACAATCACACTAGCATTACTAGTGACATGGATAGAAAAGAAGAAAAGTATTCTAAGACAAACCTGAGCAAGGTGTTTGAAGTCCGATATTGCTTTCATCAGTCCCAAGTTAAGTACCCTTGCAGTCATAAAGAAACACTCGCAGATAAAAGAATATTTCTCCTTTCTTGCATAACTCTGCAATGGTTTCAGCTTGAGAATGGAATTATCACTATCATTGCCAGTGCTTGTGCCTTCTTGAGCATCCATATCATGATTATTCTTCCAGGAACTTTCATTCTCTAACCATGCTGATACTTCTTCAGATGATGCATACAGGGCTGTCAGTTGTCTAAGCACAAAACCAAGTCCAATAATTAGATGCAAGATATAGACAAATCAATCACAGTCAATTTTCTTGGACTCACGTGAAATCTAAACGAGTATTATGAAATAAATATTTTGGATTAATTTTGTCTCTCTTTGTTACAGCACCATCCAGAAAAGGTTCACAAAGGCGAATCATTACGGAACTAAGGTTCACAAACATGCCAGAGCTGGCAGATGACAATGGATCCACCTGTAACATGATTGACAAATTACTACCTGTTAAGAATAATAAACGTAGAAAAAAAAAGGCAACAGAAGAGAGACATGGAGAAGAGCTGAATATTAATTCAGCAAGATTACCTGCATGCGAGACCTTGCTGAATTTTTCTTGATCACTTCTGCAAGATATTCTAAAACTCTTTCTCGTGTATCTATATTTTTTAGTAAGATGAGGAACACCTCCCCAAGACCATCATACAAAATATTCATATCTGTCTTGATTGCTGTGAAGGATGACAATAAATCAGCAGGCCGACGATTGGACGCTTCCGAGAAACATTGTTGTCTGTGATATTTAAAAGAATCTCATTAGAGATGAAAAGGTTTATTTATCTATAAAACTAAAATATTAAACAAGAAAGTTAGTTAAAGATTATAGTGAAACACTCAGACAAATGCTGAGCAATCATACCAGAAAATGCTTCCTGCTTAACACTGAACATAAGATAGCAGTCACAATTTTTCTAGGAAAAGTTTGCAGGCACAAACGATCACAAACAACTTCTGGAGTTGGAAAGTGAAAAGCTCAAAAATGACAAAGGCAGGTTACATTTGAATAAAAACAAATAAAAATAAAATAGTAACACAAGCACCAAACAATATAATAGGAAAGAGAGACTTAAGCATTCCTTTGTACAACATGCACTAATTTTCAGAACATGGCATACACCACAACTATAATCATATCAGGCAAAGATATCAATGTACCAGAAATGTGACATCCCCAACAAATTCAAAACACAATATAGCAATAAAGGAATGACCTAGGACGTTAAATTTTATGCAGTGAATTTAAGGAAAAGGACTAAAATGCAAGTAAAACAAGACATCCAAAAAAAATGAAAGAATTGGAATTAGCATACATATCCTTTTCCACTATATGTTGTTAGGGTAATGTCCACATGATATTCAGATTGTATAATTAACATGGTTCTAATTAAGAAGGAAGAAGAAAATTCACCAATGTGCTTCTAGTACAAACATGTATGTGAAAAGTTCAATGATTTGACTAACCCGACATCTGGTGTACTCTTAAATTCCTTAAAATCAGGCAATGCACTGACATGGAGAAAAGCTCCTAAAATACTTTCTATCTCAATTACCCTCCCTTCGCCAATCAACAAGTAAGTCTCTTTAGGTATCCATCTTGGGTGATTCACCAAAGCTTTGGCACAACTAGGGTATTTAACCAATAGCAGCAGTGCTCTCAGCGGCTGCTGGAAGTTCCCTAACGCTGAGACTCTGCCCACACTCTGCTTTAGTTTCTCAAACAAATCCTTCAAAACTGGTTCCAAACTGTCATCGTCACCATCCCTAAAAAATTCGTCAATAAAACCTGGAGGACAATAGAATCCACTGCCCAAACTATCACCTCCAAACCCATCCATCGGGGTTGAGACTTCTGAGAAGATCATCGACATCAGATCCGATGTCGCTGAAGAACCGGACGACGGCCCAGACATCATAAACATATCCGGGTTCCCCGCTTGGATCCTACAATAAGAGATGATCATCTTCCGTGCTTGCTTGATGGTGGACTCAATCTCCGATCTCACGGAGGCGTCCTTCATCGAAGCAACCTTTTTCAACTCATCACAGGCGCGGCGGTAGCAGCCTACCAAATAACGGAAAGGAGGCTCAGCGGAGGGAAAGTCTCCAGAGAGCCGATCGATGAGTACCCTCTCCATCGTATCTCGAGAAAGGGCGAGAAGTTTGCCCTCGCTAAGGATCTCGGCTGCCGTGAGCTCCAGAAAGATGATTCTAGGGTCATTCTGAGCGGGCTCTTGAAGGGCGACGAGAAAGATCTTACGGAGGAGGATGTCTTCGATCTCCTGCAGAGATCGCTGGGGCTTCTTCGTCGCCATGAAGAGGATGGAGCGAGGGTTAAAACTCGAGGGAGAGAAAAATTCAGAAAGGGTAGGCTTGGAATCGAAGGGAAGCTGCGCGTCGGGGTTTTACCGGCAGACGGGCACGCACATGAGACGGAGTCTTATTGTTCGACAGGTCTAGTCGGCTATATTCACAATTGTATGTGATTTTGCCAATAGCAAACCTTTTTATAACCCAATGCGTAACAAATTTACATAAATTTTTAAACAATAAAAAAATTTAATATATTAAAAATTTTACGAGGAGTTTTACGTCCGATTAAAGGGGTGATCTGGCCCCACCCCATAAATCGGCTATAACATAAATTTAAGTACAGATAATAATAGGGGGCAGCCCAAAGTTCAAGTGTTGTGTCGGGCCAAAGGCCAGAGGCTAATTGTTTATTTATTTATACTTTAACAATAGGATGATATTGATGCGGGGAAACTAAGACTCGTACCTGCATTTACCTCCCTCCATATCCGTAGGACCGACTCTAGGGGGCCGCTTATGTGGCAGTTCCACATTTAGAGTAGACGAGTTGGTCCGCCCCCACCATAGCTAGCCCACCTTGCCATGGGCACGCAGAAAAAATCCATCATCTGGCAGGATAGATTGGAAATTGTCAATCCAATTCAAAATTATGGGTAGTCAACCCAGAAAATATATATATATACACACACACACAAAAGCTCACCTGCAGTGTTTTTCTTGCGGTTTAGTGCGCGCAACCACCCTCTCCCAATCATAGCAAAACCACCCTCTCTCGTCGCAAATATCCCAACTTGTCGCCACTAAACCCTAAGTTTCATCGATGGACACATAATCAGAGCAAACAGAAAATTATCTCATTCCCACCGACAACCGATTAAGGAGGGAAGGGAACCTGTGAGGCTTCGTGGCGACGATGAATCCAGGCGTAAGAAGAGAGAAGCTAGGGCTCCCGTCGGTTGAGAGGGAGGCGACAGCGAGGAACTGAGGTGCGCTGAGGATCTAAGGCGAGAGAGGGAGGTCGATGTGAGAGAGAT
>JBAMIE010072661.1:0-17455 GCA_037177295.1 Kaempferia parviflora
CAGGAATTTAAGCCAGCAGACCAAGATTTTATTCTTGTGTGCAACTGGCGATCTTCGACCCACTGACCTCTTGGTGGTAACACCAGGCCACTTACCAGCTGATCCAGCCCGTGGGAGCTATTTCACCCATTATCTTACTCTGATGCAGGGTGGATGGTAAATTACGAAGTCAATAGCAGCCTTACATGTGGCCAGTCCCAGTCCGCGCTCAAGGGTCCAGCTACTCCCCCAGGCGAATCGAGAGCTTTCAGCTTTGCCAGTGAAGAGCGAGTGCGCTGTTATGGAAAGGAAAAACAACTGGATGTCACATAAAAGTGGTTCTTTTCATCGCTTCCCTTTCTCTCTCTACGCCGATGAATCTTTTTCTTTTCTCAGTCCTCTTTGCTTGTAGCAGCCTACAGTTTCCGTTGATTGATCTGCTGTGCGAGCATTTCCGCTTCTCTTACTTTATCATCCTCTCATCTCGGTTTGTTCGCCCAATTTGGCTTCTTTTTTCCATGTAATCTCGCGTCGTACACTTGTCTCCTCTCGATCTGGGAGGTCGATTTCTGACAGCCGGTACATCGGCCTTCATTCGTCGTAGCCAAAGGCTCGGCCTTTGTCTCCTCGTCCTCGTCTTCGTCTGGCATGCGAGGTTGGCAATGTGCCGTCACGGGATGAGGGAAAGTGAAGGTGAGTGAGTATTTCGCTGGAGGGGAATGTATTAGGGTTCCTTGGCGACAGCCTCGCCGGCCAACGATGCTAACCGACGTACGGCCACGAGATCCGAGCATTCAGCCGCCCATGGTACCCCTGGCAACCCTCATCGGCCGGGAGATCCGAGACGGCAAGTCTGAGAAGCCATCCATTAAGTATGGCCACGCCGCTTTCGCTAAGAGGGGGGAAGATTACTTCCTTGTGAGGCCCGTCTGCTTCCGGGCTCCTGGCGACCCCGCCTCCTTGTTCTCGGTCTTCGCGGTATCCTCTTCTCCTTGTCGTCTTGGTCTGCCCCGGTACATTCTGTTGGTCTTTCCTTTCGTTTGACAGTAGCTAGTGGGCAGATCTTTGACGGGCACAATGGAGCTTCTGCTGCTGTGTTTGCAAAAGAGCACCTTTTGGACCACGTCATGAGCACGATTCCTCAGGGAGTTGGTAGAGAAGAGTGGCTTGAAGTTCTTCCTCGGGCACTTGTAGCCGGTTTTGTTAAGGCAGACACCGAGTTCCAGCGCAAAGGCAACATTTTCTTCATCTAGTTTTCTTAATTCTGTGCTTTTGACCAATTTAAACTGAGCCTTGTTTGTTCCTCAGGGGAGACTTCTGGGACAACGGCGACACTCGTTGTCATCGATGGTTGGACTGTGACAGTTGCATCTGTAGGTGATTCTCGCTGCATACTGGATTCACTGGATGGCGTAGTTTCGTTGCTAACAGTCGACCATAGACTGGAAGAGAATGTTGAGGAGAGAGAACGTGTTACTGCCAGTGGTGGGGAGGTTGGAAGACTTAACCTTTGTGGAGGGAAAGAGGTAAAGGATCACCAAAAAAAATTTCCTGCATTGTTTCAATATTAGCCAAGACTCGTGTCCCATATTATCTGATCCATCTGATGCTGTTCTCAGATTGGGCCACTCCGATGCTGGCCTGGTGGGCTATGCCTTTCGAGGTCGATTGGAGATACAGATGTAGGCGAGTTCATTGTCCCAATTCCTCATGTGAAGCAAGTGAAGGTTGCTGAGCTTAGTTACTCATAGTTATCCTGTTATTTGAACTAATTTGCGTTAGATTGTTGGGTGATCAGCTTTCAGCTGTTGGAGGACGGTTAATAATTGCTTCTGATGGCATTTGGGATGCTCTTCCATCTGAGCTAGCTGCCAAAGCTTGCCGAGGACTTCCTGCAGAACTTGCTGCGAAGCTTGTTGTCAAGGTGATCACAAATGTAACCAATTTGTCTCTATTGATTTGGTTACAATTTTCCTTCCTTAGGACTACTTGAAGAATTCTTGTTTGATAAACTTGATTAGGAAGCTTTACGAAAAAGTGGGCTAAAAGATGACACAACTTGCCTAGTTGTGGATATCATTCCACCAGATTATACAATTGTACAACCTTCAACAATAAAGCAGCAAAACAAATTCAGATCCCTCCTTTTCGGGAAGAAGTCGAAGAATGGTGCTGGTAAACCTACCAAACTGTCATCTGTTGGAGCTGTGGAGGAATTGTTTGAGGAAGGGTCGGCTATGCTGGAAGAAAGGTACTGCTGTGGTCACACTACGATTATCTGCCATTAGTATTTTACTTGACCAGTCATGCTTTGATATATCATATATCTTAACTTCTAGATTTTACCTTCACGTTGTTGTGCATTTTATTTTAGTTAGATTATCCACTTTTTAAAAAGTGGTTAATATGCTGTACCTGGACATATGTGATGCTTGATTGCATCACATGCTTGCATATGCAAATGCACTCAGATATTAACTTAAAGTTTAATCGGCGCATCTCAATCAAGTTAGCCTATTATATCAGTCTGAAGTATATGTTTAGGAATAGATCATATGTAATGATTATCAATCTCTTTATTTAAAAAATATTATTATTGAAAAAAAAAGTGAAGTTAATTGAAAATGATGTGATGTATATTGATGGCTAGCATAAACAGAGGTTAACTTGGATCAGGCTTCATGTGGACATCTAGAACCAACCTAACACTTTCTCAAGTTGTACAATCTAAAGGAGTCGATGCAGATTAATTAGGAAGATTTTTTTTTTATTAATTAAAGTTGAACTGCAATGGAGACCTCTTGGTGTTGGGTTCTGCATGAGGCAGTGAGAGTTGCCTTCGGAGGAAGATTGTGGATGGAGGGTGTGTTGTTGCAACTCGTGGATTGGATTTGGTCGGATTTGTGATCTGATGGAAACATGGATTCATAGAGAGATGTGCAATGCTAGGATGATGAGAAGGATGAATGATCTTGATTGACGTGGATCAAATGCAATAGCATGTGGAAGAGAAGGCAGATGTGGTAGAGAGCATGGGCAGTGGCTGAAGGAAAATCACTGACAAGCCGAACTAGGAATTATGATAATATTTGATGTAATTTTGAGATGAACAAAAATCACAAAGAGGAAAAGCAAACCGCGTTAAGTGATTCAAAGCTTATTAACTAAAAAGATGAACTAACCAGAGCAATTGGGGGCCTCTTTAAAAGCCCCAACCATAACCAATTCTCCTTAAAACTTGATAATAAATCTAACCATACAAACGTGGGAAATAAATAGCCATCCTAGAATAGTGTATTCCTCTAAATAACAATTTAAGCTGCTTAGTTTGCTATGAATGAACCAAAATAAATTCTTGCAAATTCTCATTATTTTTAAAGCCCATAAAAATTTGGAACTTCATTTTCATAATTAAAACATTCTACTTTGAGACATAAAATTTAAAACTCCCTAATTAATCTACATCATGAGTCCTGAATTTTGAATTCTAGTGAATGTTTAATGAAGATATTGATCATGCTCAGGCTTGAGATAATGGAACGCAATTCAACAACTGAGAGGCTTGGTGGTGCAATGCCTTAGCTTAGACGAAGCTATCACTTGATCTGTTTCAATAAGAGTAATTTTCTTTTTTATCAACCCTTTAAAACTGAAGACATGAACATAATGAAATGAAAACATAATGCCCACGTGCTGTAAGAAAACTTAAGGAATTTGTTGAGCTTGCAACCAATAAAGAGAGGACAAAGGGAGAAAGGATAAAGTAAAACAAGGACGAAGATAAATCTTAGGCATACAGCATACACTGAGCAAAACGAAAGCAAGGGTTCTGAAGGAAACTCTACCATTTATTGAAAGCAACAATTTGAGAACATGACATTTTCTCTGGTTAGGTCTTCATTGGAGATGGATAACAAAGCTTGACTCTTTCTTGGAAGTAGCAAATTGCAAAGGAAGCCTTTCTTCTGATTGCGTTTTCACTGGAGATGGATAAGCATAATTAGACCTTTTGTTGAAGTAGCAAATTGGGAACATGACCTTTTCTTTGTTTATGTCTTTGCTGGATATAACAGAATGTGCTGAAACAAGAAAGGAAACAAAAAAAATGCTTGGTAGTGCAGGGACCAGCCTAAGGAGGTCGATGTAGAAAAGACTGGAACACAAACACAAGGAGCAACTTATACCCAAGTACTACCATCGTGATGCAGACAGCAGAGGTTGGATTTGCACAGTTAGCAAGAGGAAGCAGGGACTGGAGCTTCTTGTGAGATGGAAGAATCGTTGCGAGGAACTTCAGGTCGCAGTCAGGTGCAAGTGGAGAGAATGCAATGAGGGTGGCGAGATCAAGAAGAAAATAATATGGAAGCGAAATGAGTTGACTAGCATCATGAATCATAGGGCTAATAAGCAATGCAGACATTGGATGGTGCCTGTTGAAGGAGATTCAACTGATTGTGGAGGTTCTACATTGAAGCTCTTAATTCAGTGGCATGGGAAGCTTGTCCTCATGTCGCTTGTGCTCTTGCATATGATTGTTGAACTGTGCTGGGCTAAGGAGGGGAGTACACTAGCCTTATTGGCGGTTCGTATCACCCTTTGTTATACTCGGCAGCTATATTTGCACCAATAACTGGTTGGTCCAGCAGACAGCATAGGTTCACAACTGATGCCCATGACTGCTAACCACTCTTGCTACAGGCTGCTCAACTCCAACAACAGCCATACAGGAGTGCTTGAAATTCCGGAAGTGGGCGGTGCTAATTTTATCTCTCCTAACCTTGGTTCTTATTTGTAATGGTCTGGATGAAGGAGACGATAGGGAAGGCTATCGTGCAAGTTGGTGCCCAGCAAAGTGGTGAACCAGATGGATGCAGTGTGGCCTCGGTTCTGAGTTTTAGATGGGGGTGGTAATTCAAATGGGTCATAAATTGATCATGTTCCTTGTCTACAACACATTTAACTTTAGATAATCCATTTAATAAGCTGGTCAAATCTTTTCATAGAACATGCACAATATTAAACCTATTGATTAATATGCTTTGTTGCATACATATCAGTAGTATTTTTTAGTACCAACTGCAATATGCCGGTCAACTGAATATATGCCTTGCAATTTTTTAGTACCAACTGCAATGTGTTTCTAGTCATGTTTTGAAGTTTACATGCTAATTCATGCTCAAAAAGGATCCGATACAATTTAGTATGGGGCATCATTTGTATTGTTGTCCACCTCGCATGACATGCTTAAGATATCGAAATAGCAAAATTTGCAATTTAGACATAACTTGGTCTTTCCTAATGTAATTCTGTACACAGACTGGGAAAGAACATCTCGTTGATGGAGAACTCAGGGAATCTACGCTGTGCTATTTGCCAGGCAGACCAAGTGCTAGATGACGATCAATTAGTTCTTTCCGGTGATTCTTATTCTGCAACATCAAGGCCATGGGAGGGTCCATACCTCTGCCATGATTGCCGGAGAAAGAAAGACGCCATGGAGGGAAAACGGCCTCGCGAATCGACGATGTCAAGGTGAAACACAGAGTGCAGCCAAGTTAATCTTCTAGTAAATGTATAATGGGCAAGGCGAATAAGCTGCCAGGCTGATGCTCCGACTTGGCTGCCGAATTGTTGTTTGGACTGTAAAATGTGTGATATCTCGGGTTGTGATCGTTTGAAGACTAACCAATTCCGATATTTGTATGATGAACCAGTAGTACTGATGCAATCCCTATTTTTCAACAAATGGCTTCTTTGTACTCGAGCCTCAAGTAAAAATGCAAAGAATTATATTGTTCTACTGTGTGATTGAGGAAAAGAATTGCACAAAAGTGCAAATTCTATCATAATTCTGATTGAGAAAAAGATGGCTAATTATGGAATAATTATTGCATAATGAATAGAAAGTCTTCATTTTTTTTTTTTAATTTTTGTGATATCCACCACAAAATAAGCATTATGAAATAAATAAGAATTAAATTCAAAATACTACCTAAAAGTGGCATTTCTACCTTCTAATAAATAAACAAATTGAGTTAGTAATCATATTGGAGTATTCCTCCACCTCAACAATCTAAATGAAGGAAAAAAGCAATTCATTTTGGCATTTTATTTTTAGAGAATCGGAGCACCTCTGTTTCGTTTTTTTTTCTCCCATCGACTAACCTTATCTTCAAATATACTATTTGACATTATTATCTCCCATTACATACATTAAATTATGAATCAATAAACCAATTGAACATAACAAGCCTGCGTCGTAGTTGCTATAATGTTATAGTAACTATGAATAATTATAATTTTATAACGGATATAATGTAGATGTTGTTGAATAAAATAAATTTATATTGTAACGGTTATAAAATCAGTAACTATCATAATTATGGTAGATATTATAGTAATTAAAATTTTATAACTATGGTAACACAGACGTATAATTAACTGATCAATTTATGATTTAATATCTATGATAAAAAATAATAATACTTAACTATACACTCGAGCTATCTGTATCATTTTAAAAAGAAGCTTGTGGGATCGCATGTCATTTTAATAAAAGTATAATGACTTTTTACCAATAGGTACACATGAGATTTTTCATTCTATTTATAAAAGGTATACATAACTTTTAAATTTATCAAAGGGCATAAAAAAAATATGAAATTAAAATTTTACCCCTTCCACGGTGGACTTGATATTTTTTTATATCAGACCCAACGTGACCTAATAAAAACATAAAGTGTATTTACAAGAGGGGTAAAAGAAAAATTTTATACATTTTATGTGTGTCTTTAGTAAATTTAAAAATTATATATGCCTTTTAATAAATATAATATTTTATATACGTCTTTTAGTAAAAATCTAAAAGAATAATAAAAGTAGGATGCCACCATTATCATTAAAAAAAAAAACACATGGACACTCCTTTAATTTTCGTCTTTAAAATTATATCATTTTTTATGTCTAGATATAAACAATAAATAAATCAGGAGCAGGAGCAGGAGCAGAGCAGATGGGAAGAAATTTACATTAATAATATTCAAAATGATGTGCTACGGTCTTGCGTGATTGCTTCCGGTTACTAAAACTGACCAGCTCCTCGGTGACTGGTCAACGCCGCCTTCTCCATCTCTCTCGCGATCGCCATGGCTGCGGCTCCGCCTCATCGGCTCCTTTCTTCCCTGCTCTTCCTCACCCTCGCGCTTCCCCTCGTCGCCGCCGAATGCTTCACCGCCATCTACAGCTTCGGCGACTCCCTAGCCGACACCGGCAACGCCATCCGCCTCGGCTCCCTGGGCGGCCCCACCGGCAACCTCCCCTACGGACGCACCTTCTTCCAGCGCCCCACCGGCCGCTTCTCCGACGGCCGCCTCATGATCGACTTTATCGGTCCGTCTTTCGCGACCATTTTATTCCATTTGTTCCCTAGAATGTCGATCGAATGCTTTCAAGGAAAAAGGAATGTTGGATGAATGTTTGATTTGCGCTCTCGGATTGTGCAGCACAAGGATTGGGGTTGCCTCTGGTGCCGCCGTATCTCGGCGGAGGGAGCGGCGAGGATTTCCGGAAAGGGGTTAACTTCGCGGTCGCTGGAGCCACTGCGCTCGATCTGTCCTTCTTTAGATCCAAGGGGATTCAAGCTACCTGGACCGACAGATCCTTGCATGTGCAGATCGGGTTGTTCAAGCAATTGCTGCCTTCGATTTTTCCTGGTCATGGTATGCCTATGCTTATCAGCTTATGGTTATGTGAGTTGAATACTAGATACATGAATCCTCTTTATCTTTTTATGATTGTGACAAATCCATCTTACCATTTGACTCGCCCATCCTCTATAATTGACTTCATGACAAAATTATCCCCTTCTTGCTAGTGTTGCATCCAACTTTTGTGCCATGTTTGCTTAACATTGATTGGGGGAAAAGGAGAATAAGAATGATAAAAAAAAAAACTTTTGTTTTTTACATTGTCTAAGTTATACTGACATGAAACTTGAGTTAGGTGTTGTGTCATGACATCCACTGAACAAATGTTGACTGGAAACAGTATTTGCCAAAAAGGAAAAAAAAAAGATTGTTGATAAGATAAGATAGATTTGTTGTGAATGAGAGAATACCAAAAGTAGAGAAAGTTTATGAAGGCAAATACAGTTTTATTTTACCTTGTAAAAATGGATTGAGATTCAGTTGGCTAAGGTCATAGCTCGAAGAGAAGTTTAGACAGATTTTAATTTCATCGAACAATATAATTTTTCTGTTAGCCAAGAATTATATGAAAAGAGGTTCTTTAAATTGTGAATCTTGTGTATGTTGCCAGATCTGAAAGATGTATTGAATAGTTCATTAATCTTGATGGGAGAGATTGGTGGGAATGACTACAACCATCCATTCTTCCAACGAAGAACAGTGGATGAAATAAGAACCTTTGTTCCTGACGTAATTGGTTCAATTAGTTCAGCGATCAATGTGAGGCCTCTGCTTATGATTATTGTTTTACTACTAGTTCTTAGATTAATGTTCATGATTTTAATGAAATCTCTTTTCTCATTTGAGTAGGAGTTAATCAGTCTTGGGGCAAAGACAATGCTGGTTCCGGGAAACTTCCCGATTGGATGTGTGCCTGTGTATTTAGATATCTACAAGACTGAGAATGTTGAATACTATGAGTCAGAAACAAGCTGCATCAAATGGTTGAATGAGCTCTCTCAATTCCATAACCGCTTGCTCAAGGAGGAGTTGGATCAGCTTCGGAAGCTTCATCCACAAGTGAAGATTATTTATGCTAATTACTATGATGCCATGCTAAGCTTCTTCCGTGCTCCACATGTCTTTGGTGTGTGTCTCTCTCTTTCCTATCAGACAAAAGATAAATTTTGCTAATCATCTTTCAGTTGTTTTTACTGAAGTTTATTGACCACGTTTTAAGTTCTTGACATATTGTGAACAATAGTTTTTCGGACACTAGCCTGGGACTTTGATGCTTGAGAATATATGGAAGACGTCATAGAACTTCTTGTCGTTAGGTCTAACTTGGAATAAGATTGTCTTAGTACCTATAACAATGTGAAACTAGATTATTCATCATCTGATAAAATATGAGGATGCATTTTGAGTCTAATACAACCTCTGACACTTGTTAGTCTAGCCAAATTTTGATTGGTAGCAAATCTAGCATGCTGTTTGTACTCCATTTCTCTTCAATAGCGAAAATGGCTGCACCAAGAGAAAAATCTGAAAGTTATTTGCGTAAATTATGTTTTGATCAGCAGCTTTTAAGTTTTATGAGTTACTTAAAGTCAATGTGACTTGGTTAGGAAAACAAGACTGATACAATTTTAGTTCCAGTTCTTTTCAGTGCATGGATGGCCCAGAAAAATTTAATGCTTACACAAAAGAACACACTGACTATATGACAGAATCCTGATTTATCGATATCTTTGTGATTGTAGGATTTAAGTTCCCTCTACGTGCATGCTGTGGAAGCGATGGCCCATATGGTGTCAACCCAAATGCTGCTTGTGGCCACATAAATGCAAAGGTTTGCAGCGATCCGTCTCGTTCAGTCTCCTGGGATGGCATTCACCTAACCGAGGCAGCTTATGGAGCAATTGCAAATAGCTTATTAGAAGGACCACATGCCGACCCTCCCTTAAAGCAGGCATGCTCAGGCATCCAACTGAATGATGTTTACGACTTCTAGCCGGTTTATTGCCGAGGATATGCTCATTCTTCACTGGCTGAGGATGCAACTGCCGAGCATTGTTTCTACATTGGGGCCGACTAGTTTCCTAAATCTTGTTCAGCAGTCAATGGATGATGGAATGTCTCAATCTGATTCAAGGTGCCTCTGCTGTGTTAGCATTGCCTTGTTAATGAATGCTATTAGCTTTTGCATCTAATGACCCATTAGATTCATGCTATATAATAAATGCAAAAAATACTTTTGTAGTTTCCATTTCCTGATGGTCGTTCAATACTGATTTGAAACTGTTCTATTGATTGAACTTCAATCATAAGCTCGGTAGAAGCAATATTAATATATAATTTTAGTCTTATGTGTAAATCATTGGGTTCAATCTGCCGATCCTTCCAACATTTTCAATTCCAAGTATTAATGGAAGAAAATGCATTCACCGTGCACATATTAAACCTACTTGTTTAGTTAAGCTGACAGTGGTCGATCTTGAAGGCTACAGATGCATTCACCGTGCAAGAGAGCCAAGGAAAACAGGAGATTTGATTCAAGGTTCTTTAATTCCTCTTTTGCGTGGCCGCTATTCCATTAACTTTTACTTCTTAGAACGCAACACAATAAATAAGGACAATATGTTTCTTTCAAACCACAGGAATCAACTCTCTTAGCATTAAGAAATACATTGAAATATATCGAGTTATATATAGTTGATCTTATCTGATTTCATAAGAATTGAGCAACAGTCGATATCAATATTCCCAAAAGCATCAGTCCATCAGCATTTGAAGCCATGGCAAACGGACAGGATAATGATCAGAATTAGGGCGATAATGATCGCCAAAACAATCAGCTTAATCTTCATGTTCTGTAGCCACATTTTCCTTCTCATTTTTGTTCCTTGCTGCCTGAAATCTTGTGCCTGAACACAAATCACAGGTCAAATGAGAATTAAAACCTGGAATAACAGTGCTGGAACTTCAAATCAAGCAACATGTGCCTCCGCTGCCAATCCTTACCTGGGAGCGAAGATTTTCAGTTTTATCAACTAGCAGTTCAATTTTCTCACCACGATCAAGCACCTATGATCAGTAGAGACCAACATAAATAATTAGAACAATATGGCAACTTGGAATGTTTGATTTCTGTAATCAGTTTGGAGTGTTTAACAGCGACATTTCCTACCTTCTCAATATTCTCCATCATGACTCCTTTTACTTCAGAAACTTGAGCTTTCACTTTTGCCAGTTTGCTGATCTCCTCGGGGTTGTCCACACAGTATTGCATGTGCTCTTTAAGCTTGGACCTGAGATGTTAATGAAAGTCAATGGTTCAAATTAACTACGCTTGAGCAAAAGCCAATATTTGGTTGGATAGACTAAAAAGGTACCCGAACTCTCGGTTTAAACTGTTGGCTGCAGCTGTTGTAGCTTTTCCTCCTCCATATCTTTTAGTGAAGTCCTCCTTGACTCTCTCAAGGAAAGCAATGGGAATCTGCCTGCCAGCTGCCTCAACTGCAACTACACAATATGCTGCAAAATTGATGTCTGATATCAGATCTTAGTAGTAAGCCAGCTGATGGGCAATGCAAGGTATATGGACAAATACAATTAGATTGGTCAGTGAATAAAAATTTAGGCAATCCAAGAAAAAAAGATGACTCCATCAGCTCTGTCACAACTCACAAGAAGCAAATATTACACCAAGAGGGCATTTGCTGGAATAACACAGACGAGGAAAATTGATGGGTTTGCTTGCAAGATCACTAGAAAAGATAGGAAGATGCATAACTCTTTACGTCGACAAGCATAGGTTACAGTTCCCTTACTGTTATGAAGCTTCTAGTAACTAAAAAAGTACCAGTTTATGAAAACAAAAATGCATTATCAACTTAGTACATATATAGTATGTAGGCCAGACAAAAATTATAAAAGGTTCTCATTTGCAATCCACAGAAAAAAAAAACTAAGTGAAAAAAAAAAAAGTAACAAAATCAAGATATCCCATTACATCAAATATCAGTCAATGTTGCTGAGACTGAATTGAGAAATTTAAGGAATTCACAACAACATCAATTACTTAATAGTGGGGAAGGATGAATGGAAGTAGCTAACAAAAACTCCCATTGATATAATGGGATTAAGATTATAGGGAAAATAGACTGAATAGAGATATTTAGCTGACAAAGATTGATATAATTTTGTATGAACATTCTTGTTATTGATAGATGACCAAGTACCTGAGATTTGCCTATTTACTTACAGTAATATCATAAAGTTCTTGTCATATTCACATATTTGCATAACATGTCTTTAGCTATATAAACTAAAATCCAAATTTCTCAATAGCAATTGTCAAATTTTCCGTTATACTATGATTATCCTTCCATACTCCACTCCTTGTAGTCGAAAACCTATTAAGAAAAGCAATGTCAGGATGGGTAGTGGAAACTGGAAATATGACGTGCATTGTTTGGTAAAGTAGTTTATGGGGTTACTATAAATACTTGGAACCAAGGTCCTCAATGGAAATAGTCAATCATTCAAGTATAATCATGTCTAGATACTCTACATTCCTTGCAATCCAAACATAGTCCATAAAAACGAATTCAGGATAGGTATTGAACACTTTAAATATGATCTGCAATGTTTCGTAAAGAAGTTTAGGATAGGAATTGGACACAGGGAAGGGATCAACATTGCTTTCCAAAAAGCAGTTTACCGGGATGCATTTCTATTTGCACTAGTGCTTTGCATTGCATATTCTATATGTTGATATCATGAATTGAAGACATAGATGCAATGTATATGCATAGACTAGGCACATAAGAGATAATGAACCACGTTGTGCATAATTCACAAAATTCAATTCAAATCTTCAATCCACCTAAATTATTCTAATTTACTAAATTCAAATAAATATATTATTTTGATGAATAAATTGTGCACGAACATGATAGATTATCCAGTTAATATTTTGTTTTTTTTGAGAAAAAAAAAATCAACAAAGTGATGGGAATAAGATTTAAATAAAGTGTAGAAGCAATAAGAGGTCTTGAACTCTATTTTTTTTCAATAAAAAATACATAATAGCAACCAACTTGATTTAAATGAGTATCAATAATTCTGATGGTTTTGAGGAATCAATAATGAATATGATAATGGCATCATTTCCTGAAATGATTCTTAAGAATACTAATGAGTGTTTACATATTATTTTGTAGTTTTCAGCATATGCACAATTAAATCACAGTAACTTATTCATAGTGATCTATAATAAATATCTAATTGGATGGGGATTTCAATCATTTTTGAAGCACATCCAAAATTCAAGTGAAAGTGGCCTCTTCTTTGTCAATTGATTATATTTGCATTAATTAAACATAAACTGTATTATTAAACCTTATTCATATATTCCTAAAGATCAAGCTGAACTAATAAACTAACTGGATCTAGAGATATTAGATAAGTGACTGCATATGCATATGCATATGTGATGCAGTGAACCATTTCATAAGTGTATTATAGCTAAAGCAATGCGATTGCTTTGTAAAATGATGGTATAAATAAATTGCACAATTTTACATTAAAATGACTGAAAATACACACACCACGGAGTAGAATAATTAATAATTATTTCTCTACAGTAAAAAAGGAGAAAAAACAATTAGCTTCATGAGAGATAAAGGCAGGTAAAGTGCAATTATACAAAAATAACATGTAGCAGCTAGAGATATTTATGATATATGCCAACGATTACACTCCACGAAACTGTTCTATAGATCTTTTATCTCATTGATAGCTATGACCGCTACTAGCATATAAACAATATCCAGAGAAAGGGGCTAAAGTTGAACATCTCATCCAATTTTCTCTGAACTGGTTAAATTTCTTTCTACCGCATAATAATAATACTAAGACCACCCTTCATTACTTTGAGATGCATCTTAAGATCAATTGTGTCTTCCCCCACCTAATCGTATGAGTCAAAGGATATCAAGTCATACATAAGGAAGCAACCAATATAATCCGTTCTTCTTCCCCAAATACCAAAAGAATGTAATTAAAAAACCTAACTCTTCAAAATCTACCATCAATCATCGGAATCTGACTAGGTAGTCAACCCAAAAACTCAAGATGAACACAACAAGGCATAAGAAGTCAAACAATAACAGATCAGATCGCACTACAAACTTATAGTCATAATAACCGCAGAATCGAACGCAAGGGCAGGAGCTCACTGTAGCCGTCCTCAACGAGGTAATTGAATGTGTGACCGTCGCAGTTGTAGGTGAACTTGTTGTTGGCGGCGGGAAGTTTCTGGAGGCACTGGGAGGCGATGCTGGTGAAATTTCCTGTGAACTCGGTGTACTCCGACAGGATCACCGTCCCCCGCGCGACGAAGCTGTAGATGAGAGTCTGCTGCCCCATCTGAACTCCTTACGCTCGCACGAGGAAGCCCTAACGCTAGATCTGGTGGAGGAAGCTCAAAGGGAGAAGAACGCAGCACAGCTGCGAAGAGAAGAGGAGATCGTTCCACTTTTGGCTCCTCCTCCTAAGCAGTGAAGCATTTTAAAGGGGGGAAAAAGAGAAGGAAAGGCATCTCCCAACAGAATTATGTGTTTCTGTGGGCATAAAAAAATATCTCCAATTATAGGGGCTTTGTTAGGAAGTTTTGATTTCTCAACTGAATTATTACATAATTTCAGGATGGGCATTTCAAGAATTCAAATATAACTTCCAAAAGAGATACAATTTGAAATTTGTAAGAACTTAGGGTGTAATTCGTTATTTTTAAAAGCGGAAAAAGAAAAATAGCATGCGTTTCGTGCGGAAGCAAACGAAAAAGTGTAGGCGAATTGGCGAACACGGTACAACGGATTGCCGCCGTGTCGGCGCTATTCAATTGATGTAATCCGCTTTAGAAAATAAAAATAATAATAATAATAATAACAACAACAAAGATACAGATGAACAAAAGCTTCCATCAAGAAAAGGTCAAAGTAGTTCCGGAACCATGCTGCAGCGGTAAGAATTGAATTTTAATTTTAGTAAATTAACGAATAAATAGGAGCACTTATAAGGTTCTGTTAAGACTTAAGAAAAAGTGAAAGTAACCCCCTAGCAATGGTCAGAACGCCTTTTAATTTTTCATCGAGTTACAATTTGATAAATGATGTAATTTTAGACAATTGACCTAAAAATGCTAAATTGATAGATTGCTCAAGTGTTTCCGAATTTACTTAGGGTCCTAGTGGTCGGTAAAATAACTTCCATAAGAATAAACTGATTATTCAAAAGTAATTAGCATGAGTTAGATTAATGCCAACTATAAAAGAAAAAAAAATGAAAGTGGGTGAAAAACAAATAAAAATATATTGACGATCTTAAATTGTTTATTATTATGATCTCTTTGTCTCATTCATTAAAAAGTCACAACTGTTGTCAACCATCCTAACAAATTTGGATTTGGGGGATGAACTGCTCGCCTGGGAGATACACATGCGCCAAGGCCTTTCCAATTATACCTACCTGATCCCGCAAGAAGATGTAAACATCTTGCCTTCCGAATGACAAGGCAATCAATGAAAGAAAAATTAATACAATAATACAAGATAACTTGAAACATACCTAGAAGCATAAATATTATTGTAAGCAGCTCTTTCTCTCCAACCTCAGATGGATTTCAAAATTTTATGTAATGGAACATGTAAGAAACAAAGAAATAAGTGTTAAAGCTAACATGGAGGCTACACATACACGCAGTCGATGTAATCTCAACGTGAACACTTCTGGATTTGATGTTAATAAAGAAACAAGCTTCTGTATTTTATCTCATAGTGCTTGACTCGAGCTAAACATGTGCTTACAGGAAATTACACAACCTACAAATTTGATTGAAGGCTTCCCTGTGATTACTTGCACTGCCTTGGGCGGAAGTTCTTATCTGATAAAAGTGATAGCATAAGTTGCTCGAGCCTGATTGCGCCAGGACCAGGTCGAAGAATGGTTGTATTTCCCACAACCAGGCAAGGGTCGCTGCCATTTTCTCTACTACCTGCACACCACCCTCCGGGAACAATCATGTCTGGCCTACGAAATAAGAGTTCCGCATCTATCTTGTCGAGTATAGGATGATCCCTTCGAAATTTGCGTGCAAATGGTGCGTTGCTATCTACCAAACGTGACATATCATTAAGGTTGAGGTAGTGAGGATGCTGCTTTGGTGGATTGTCCCATGAAATGAAGTGGAGATCATGGTTGACAGTGGTATTGCGGTATTCCTGTGCATTGCACACGACAGTATGGAAATAACCTTCTGGCGAGGAGATGAAATTGGCATAGTACATGAAGACAGTTCGTGGAAGGTTGTCCCAACCCCATATGCAATAGTCAACGAAAGAATGGGAGAGAGCCATCCATGCAGAGCCTGCAAAAGAACCAAAGTGAAACTTGAATCATTATATTTGGTGATACAGCATAACAATTTTGAGTACCACACTACTGATAAGCAAATGAAAAAAGAACGTTTGCATATAACAAAATAGATATACAAAAACAATAAGTTTCACAAGTATGCAGAAAGTTCGTGTCGCAATTAAAGGACTGAATAAATGTTCTTTACCATGTAAAATACATGAGCTGATATCCTGCTGCAGATAACATGGTAAAATATACTAAAAAGTTTATTCTGGAAACAAGTTATAAAGGGTAGCAAAGGCAAAAGAGTGTCATCACTTACGGCCTAAAACTGATCCAAAGTACTCTCAACACAATATTAACAGATAGAACTATAGGACTTGAAGGGAAAAAAAGAAGGGATAGTTTAGACAAGATACGAAAAAACACATTATTGTTCACCAGGTTTCTGATCCAAATCAAATTTTTATTTGGTAATAGCATGATAGTATAGGATTTGCCGAATGACGGACGATAAAGCATTTTCATTCCATTTGCTTAAAGCAAGTAATATAGTTATAGTAATGGTTACATTTCCAGATAGAAGGAAACACACACAAATAGCTGATCTATTCAGGACATTTAGAATCTCACACGTTTTTTGAGAATTAGTTGGAGTTCTTTCTTAGTTTGGATTCATAGCTTTTTCACTATAGACATACAAGAAACATAGTCTAGGTAAAGCATAGAGGAGATGCTCTTACAAGAACTTACTAACCTACTTAGCTAGCAAAGGGCTGATAACAACAGCTGATACCAACAAATGCAAATTTACTAAATTTAAATCAATTACAACTCATTCCTTAGACCAGCAAGACGAAGCTTTAAATTTATCTGTGGTTGGTCACAAATCTTTATCCAAACTTACAGTGTGATGAAAGAGAAACTATCAAGTTGAAATTGTTTAAGATCCTCTAGTGAGTCCTTTTGAGTTTTGTTATAGCATAGGTATGCCCGTATTCTATTTCAGAATGCAAAACACTAAGACACTTAAACTCATAAGAAATTCAGAGTTTATGTGACTTTAACATGCTAGTTTATCAGGCAAAATTGGTAAATAGGACCCCAAAAAAGCTTGGATAGAGTGCTAACTTGACAAGTTATTCCACCATGCTTTGTGTACATGGCTAGCAGTGTTCCAAATGGCACTTGAGGCGGTGACCTATGTAGGGATCTAGGCATGCAAAACAAAGATTTTGCGGGCGAATACTTCGCACAACCGCAGCGGAACGGATCCCTTCCAGAAGATCCTTGTGAAAAATATGTTCGTTTTACTAAACTATCTAAACTACTTTAGATCTACATGAAGAATTATACCTTTGATGCGC
>JBAMIE010072866.1:0-17452 GCA_037177295.1 Kaempferia parviflora
CTTTGGATTACTTTCTGGAAGCCTTAGAATGTAACAACACTCACCCAAAGGACCCACAAGGACCCACAAGAACGTTGTTGTAAAAGACCTTTGTAAGCCTCCTCACAAATCTAAAAATCATTGCCCGACTACTGAAAGTCTGAACCTCTGGTCGAATGCTTCACTGTTCCATGTCAAAATTCGACTATTTAGGAATAGTTTTATCCCAATAACAACTCTTTTATGGTTTCTTGACTTGGCAGCAATCGACTGCTATTACCATCCCAATGGATTGCTCTTAACTAGTCGATTGACTAGTTGACTCCTCAAACATAAATATTTTGTTTGTTTTGATTTCTGCCAAAATTGACTGCTCAATCGACTAACTCATTGATCGACTGTTAAGCAACATCAATCGACTCTGTTCAAATCCTAATTTGTCTAAATCATAACTTCGTCGTTTTAGATTTAGTAGTCGACTAATACTACTTCACTAGTTAACTCATTCATTGATTCCAACCTTAACAAGGCTGAATCTGTACTGTGCCAAAAGACCTCATGTCTCCAACATTTTCTCATCTGCCTAGTGTACGTTGACCTCAATTTATTAAGACTTCACTTGCCTAGATACTACTCGTCTTTGGAACTTCACCCATTGCCTAGTATCCAACCAACTTCGATTTTCTAGGACTTCACCTTGCTCAGCTTTAGGTCAACCTTGACCTACTTGGGCTGTCTGGAAACCTATCCTCGAGAACTTCTTTGCTTGACATACCTTGACTTGCTGAGACTTCGTTTGCCTAGAGTTCACTTTTTTAAGGACTTCAAACTTGTGTGACATCAGGCAACCTTGAGTTGTCGGGACTCCCATCACTTGCTTAACATCCAATCCTCCACGACTTGATAGGATTTCCTCTGCCTAACATATGCCATCCTTGACCTATCTAGACTTCCCACCAATTGCTAGACATCTAGTCCTCATTGACCTTCATAGCCTTCCATTGCTAACACCTATTGGACTTCTCAATTATCAAGTGTTTGGTCGATCTCGACCCACTTGACCACAATCATAAACCTTGACCTACTCAACATAATCAACAAACATATTGCTTAAAGATCAAAACTCAAATCTTGGTCAATCTGATCATAGGTTGATTTCACCAACAAAATTAGTTCATGTATCGAGTATTATTATTATTATTATTGTTTGTGAGTTATTATTATATATTATATGTTCTTACAATAATTGTTTACTTAGAATGCCAAAGTCATTACCTTGTGATCTTGTAGTATGTACATGTATTATATCAAACTATATTATTGAATCACGATCAACTTGCCTTGTGATCTTGATGCAAGATATTAGGTATTAGGCGCAGCAGGTTTAATTCTGGGTTTGGTACCCCTAAATTAAGATTTTATGATGAGTCTATATATACTTGTGTAAATTCTATAGCTTATTCTACTGCAAGATACTTTAGTAAATACCGCAAAAGACTTGTAAATATGATATGCTTACTGTGTATTGCATTTTTTGATAAAGAAAAGAATATTTTTATAAATTTTCTATCAGTGAGTTGAACTTGGTCATACAAGATAATCCACCCATAGATCATAAATGTACATATATGATGTGAATGTGTGTCATATTAAGAACTAAGAATGCACATTTGTCACAATGGGTATCGTATTTATGAATCAGAGTAGTCATCTAAAATGTGGACTATTTTAGTTCATGTTCTGTTATCCACTCAGTTGTATGTTCTTTACGTCATGTCCTGTTCTCTCATAGGTAACATGTCAGTTACTGGGTGTCGTTCTTGATGAAACAACTCCAGAGGAGCTTCAGGTCAGTGACCATCCCATCTTGCCTTGTCATCTAAGATGACCATCTACTTAATGAAGTAACACTCCTAGTATTTTTCTAGCAGACACGTGCAACAGTCAGGTCGTCTGTGCTGGAAGTCCTTTTGCAGATCTCAAAATTCTGTGATGTTTATCTCATGGAAAGAATCCTTGATGATGAAAGTGGGGTTAGTGTACCTTTTCTGAAACTAAGAATTCATAAGAGTCGTTTCTGGCATATTTTTTGGGTCTTGCATGAGTATGATAGTATGATACTAAAAGCAACTAGTTAAATAATGATTTTTTTCATCAATCTTAATTTGAACACAAGATTCACATATATACATATTTGTATGTATATCTATGTATGTATGTGTGTGTGTACATATTTCTCATGTCTATAATTGCACATGGTTTTTCCATATTATTTAGTATCCCCTGTCAAATCAATTAATTATGCCTTCTATTGCAATTTGTTTGCCCTACAATTTTGATGTGTATAGCACAGAAAAAAGGATGAAGAGAAAAGAACATAAATGTTTGTCATGCTGTATATCCTTCACTGTATTACCAGCTTTGTTGACTATGTTTATCCATCCACTTCTTGGTATCAATGCAGTAAGCAGATAACCTTATCCACGCAAAAGATTATTTTTGCTGTCATTCCATTATAATGCCAAGATCCTTACTGCATTTAGTTAAGCTAATTTAAATCTTTAGGGATATTTTTGGCTTCTGGGTGTTCTCTATGATATAGGATCATAATTGCTTATCAGTGTTGATAATATTTCTGCAGGATTTCTTACTATCGTTAGTAACTTTATCCTTTAATGCTGTTAATGTAAAGAAAATTTGGCTCATGAAGAACTTTGTGACTCAGGAAAGGGTTCTTTCAGCATTGGAGGATTCTGGAGTCTTTACTTCTGGTGGTTTGGCAAGAGATAAGGTGGGTGAGCTTGTTTCAAGTATTCTATCTTGTCTCCATCCTTATAAAGGTGGAGAAGCTGGTTTATATTGTCTCTTAGTTGATTTGTTTAGCTTTGGCATCTTTCATTTGCTCGCCAGGAAGTTGTCTTATGTACAATGAGTAAACTAAATACGCATTCTCCAGTCTTCTTTAAGAAATGTTAAATTGTTGATCAGTATTACAACTGTTTCAGTAGCATTATGCAGTCTAAAATTTGTTATCCATTTTGATTACTACTTTCCAAGGTTTTCAGATTCTGACGTGGCATAATTTTATGTGTTTCCAATGAGTTATTCATAAATTAGAGTCCACTTTTTGAAATGTGAAGGTTCACTACAAGTCTGATGCAATAGTTCATTTTTTCAAGAAGGTTATGACACTTCACTAGTGGTTTGTTTGGTTCATAGGAATAGCTATTCTATTTCATATGAATTCTCATAGAATGTCTATTGCCACCTTACATTTGGTTGCAAAAATTACTGTAGATACTTATCCATAGTTATTTTAAATTCATAAATAATAAATAATAGTTATTCCTTGCTCTATTCCTGGAATAACTACCCTTTGTCTATTTCATCCTTTAAATAACACATTTGATTGGCTCAACCGGGCAGGCTAGAAAGGTTGATTGGGTTGGGTAGGCTTCTAGACAAGCCAGGTAAGCTCAGGCTAGGCCGGTTGGGTTAGTTCAGATCGGGTTTGGACGGGCCGGATGGACTAGTTGAGTTGGTTAGGTCGGGTGGGTTGGTCAAGCTAGGTGGGAAAGGCCAGTCAAATTTGTTTGGCGGGTTGGGCAGTTGTGATAGTCCAGTGTGCCAAGCGGACTATGGTCAAGTAAATCATGCAAATAAGACGAGTCATATATATTATTTTTATAGGGATTTTTTTTTGTGAATATTATTCCATGTATATCCTTTATGACATTCCTACCAGTCAACTACGAAGATAATTATTCATGACTACTCTAGTTGATGAACTAAGTTAAGGAATATTTATTCTTTGTCTATTCCTTGTTCTTGTTCATTATATTACCTAGGGATAACTATTCTATTCCTTATCTATTCCAGTCTAATACTTTTGTAGGATTTGATTAATACCCTTATACTAGGCAGTATACTGATCAGAAAGATAAATATTGACACTATTATATTTTTTTGTACAACTGCTAATTGGTTAGGCAGTTAAAAATTTTGGAATTTATCTTAAGGCACTGATATTGGATGGAAATCATAGCTTTTCAATGCCAGTGATCAGATGTTTCACCAAGAGATGTCAGTATGTCAGGTTTTCCGAGTGAAAGTAGTGCAGTGCCTTCATCATTCATACTTGTAAACCAGTGTCCTTTATTATGTGTTTCTGAAGTCTATCTGGGACTTGTAAGAGATCCCTCAAGCATTTGCTGTTGCTCCTTTTCAGCATGTCAGTTTGGCTTGCAGATGCAATTCGTTTATTAACTGTTAGAGAGATAATCAGCTTAACTAGCAAAATTAGTCTGGAAGCACAATAAGTATCTTCTATTTTTAGAAGATAACTTGGACAGTTTGTTTATCATATGTTAGAGAGATATTCAGCTTAACTAGCAAAATTAGTCTGGAAGCACAATAATTTTCTTCTATTTTCAGAACATAACTTGGATTCATGATGCTCATTTTCATACAGATCCATTTTCCAGAAGTTCTCTAGGTTACTAATGTTTTTACTGCCAAGAGAAGTAAACTTATTCTATCTCACGAAAATTGAATTAAAGTTCTTAATTAAATTGCCAGTTTGTGTCTAATATTCAGATCTTGATATGTTTTTATGGAACCCAGTGGTTCATGTTTTCTTTCTTGAGTGTCGTTGAGTATATGTTCAAAAATAGCTTATTTATCTGTGAACCATAGAACTTGTGTTTCATTTTCTGCATCCTTTGTAACATTAAGCATAGCACAAAAAAAACCTTTTCTGTCATTCTGATCGTTCTAATCTTTATTTTCTCTCATTTGTAGGTTCTTTTCTGTAGTACAGAGAATGGGCGCATATCATTTGTTCGACAATTGGAACCTGATTGGCATATTGATGCAAGTACTGAAATTGTACACCAGTTGACTGTAAGTAGAAGTATTATGCTATTTCCCATTATTTTCTGCACAGACTGACAGCATGATTTCTGGAAAGTTTCAATCTAATTCTGTATGTGGCTATTTGTTTTTCTGTATATGATTGTGATATGTTAAACACTTCGTCTGTTATCTGACCATATCATCCTAAGATTAAACTTGGGTCGGGACAAACAATTGTACGATTACTGCACAGCCCAAACCCTAAAAGAATTGTATGATTACTACACAGTCCAAACCCTAGATTGTTCTTTTGATCCGTTCAGGGCCCTTTATCTGATAGGGCTTATTCACGACTATTGTTAACATGATTTCTGGGAAGTTTCAATCTAACCGTGATGTGATTTCTGCATACGAATGTTCTTCTGGGAAGAATGGTATGGTTGGTACCAGCCTTGTCTTGTTTGGTGTTTGTGAGACAAAGCCCTGAGATTTGAAAGCAGAAGTGAAGCAGGAAGCTTCACCTGCAAAACACAATAAGCTTTGGCACCTGGGATGATGGGCATGAGAGGACGAAGGGCTTAGGGAATACATGAGGTATCATCAGAGGTCTTTTTTCCTGCTTAGGATTCCTAAGCACCTCACATCATGAAGGGATGGCATTGCAAGGCCGCAAGGAAACGGAGGGAAATTAGCTCACCCAACTTTGAGAGTGGCACTCCACTCCTTTATGGGCAAGCATAGGGATCCATTCACTCCAAATGATTCTAGTTTGATTCTTACCAGGTTTGGCTTTATGATGGTAGAGAACAAAGGGTATATGGCTTGTGGACTTGAGATGGATGTGGATGAACGAAGTAGTTGTTCAGATTTGGATGTGAAATCTTTCATGTTTTATGCAATTTTCAATCAGCTTTGACCAAATTCAACAAGATTTTCAAAATAGAAGAATTAACTAAATAGATATTGTCATAAGTTTTTTATTTATTAAGCAGATTAATACCAATATGATAAGTTATTGGAATCATCCCAACATGCTGTGATGCATTCCAAAGTGTCCCAAGTGTGGCGATAATGTTGTATTGAAATCTTATCATTTAGGCCAAGCATCAACAATTAATTTTGTTATAAAACAACACTTTAAATAAAGTATTATTATTTAATTCATCTCAAATTATATAGTAAGCAGTTACTACAACAACAACAATAATAATCAAGCTTTTATCTCACTAAGCAGGCTATACGGATCCTCTTATGTCATGGGACCCTATTACCTACTTTATCCTCATCTATATTTAAATGGATTTATCCCTATTTTATCATTACTAACTAAGTTATCTTTAGTTTGCCTCTTCCACGATTAATGTATATATTTGTTATAGTCTCACATAGCCTAATCAGGGCATTTATTAGTCGCCTAAGTACATGTCTATACCATCTTAAATGTATCTCTCGGAGTTTCCCTTCAATAAGTGCTACCCCGACTTTCTCTCTAATATTTTCATTTCTTTTACTGTTCATCCTTGTATGTCATCCGGTTTAACATTCTTATCCCTTCGACTCTCATTTTTTACTCGTGTGCTCAATTTATAGCCAACATTTGACTCCATATAACATAACAAGTCTAATCATCATTTTGTAAAACTTTCCTTTAAGGTTTAGAGGTACTTTACAATCACAAAGAATACCTGACGTCTTTTAGTTCAACTATCCTACTTGTATTTTATATAAAACATCTCTATCAACCTCTTCGTTATTTTACAAAAATGGTTTTAAATATTTAGAGCTTTCAGTGAGCAGTTACTACTCAACCAAAAAGAATAGTAGATGAGGTTGTTTTAATTTTGTTTCTCGGCAGTATCAAGAAAAATATGCCTCTGAGACATACACAGCTCTTTTTGTGACATTTCCTAACCACTTGATTGAGTTTCAATGTTTTCCATTATGTCTCTTCACATTTTGATGTCTATCGTTGATCTGTCACAGGGTCAAGCCATTTAAATTCCTTGGATGTGACCTTTATGGAAATGGCAACTATTCTTGCAAATGTGATTGTTACTGGATTACATCTGATTGAAATCCAATATTTGATATTGCTATAATTGGGTTCTCTATGAAGTTCAAGATTTTACATGATCCACTTGATTGATCCTCATTTTACAAATGCCTTGTTCACATCAAGTTGTCAGTGTTGATCTTTCACAGAACTAAGTGACTTCTGTCCTTTAGGATGTAATCAGCATGGTAAATATTATTCTTTGCAACTGTAATGGCAAGTATTATCTGATTGAACCCATCACTTGTACTCTTGACTTGGCCATTGAGAATGGAATGCCTCTTTGACCAACCTGTTAAATTAGTATCCCTTCCTCTATTTTTTCTTTGAAATTCTGTCTTCATGTTCCATAAAATACACCGTCTTTCATTAAATTTCAGTTTGAAAGTCAGTTGATATGTTCTTTTTTCATGGCTGCAGAGATTCATCAAATATTTACTCCATGTGACACCAGACAAACCTCAACAAACGGCTCCTAACGTGTTCATTTCAACTAGTTTGGAACAGTTCTTTGGTGATCAAGGTCGAAAATAAGTTGCATATTTCCTACCTAATCTACTGAGGATCATGTAAGCCCCTCATAATCATGTTAACATTTTATTTAGCAGACAACTATTTGCATTTTGCACTCGAAATGGGTTGACACTTAAATATAACTGTGATATGATAGTTTATGAAGCATTCGTGTATGAGCAACAAAATGGGATCAGAATTTAAACGACTATAGTAACAAATTGTAACTTCTCTCGATCATTTCCGGTGTTGGGGCTCTAGCCAATTAGCTGTTGCATACTTCAATAACTTTACATTTAAGCTCGACATTTTTTTTTACTTTCCTGTGTATTATTTTGGATTAAAATCAAACATTTTACTGGAATATTGACACTGTGTAGAATACCCAATTTTCAGTAGTTACATACAAGTCCATGGAACACAGAAAAGCAAGACTACAGGGTGTTTTAGTGCTAGCATTCTACAGTTTTGAATTCTCCATTTGCTTGCATCAGCTATCCATGTTAGAATGGATTCCATCAAAATGGCAAGTGTGTTACTACCACGCGTAAGTTCTCGAGCTTTCGCCTCTATGCCTGCTCTATGTTGCGTAGATTAAGGATCATGGGCTAGTTTAGCACTAGAATACGTTAGATCTGCCCAGTCGATTGGTGGATCCAGCAGACTATCTTTCTTCTCCACTAGATCTAGGGTGGTGCACTAATTTTTCAATTTCCAGTATTAGTAAATTGGCATTTGTGTAGCGTAAAATTCTGTGTTATCGGCCAAGTTTCGCATCCTACAACAGACTGTTTACGGTTATACCGACAGTGGTTGTACTGCATTTCGATTTCCCGATGCTACATAAACAAATTTTCGGTTTCTCATCAGCTTTTTTTTACAGTTCATAGCAGATGAAAAGCCTATGCTGCTCTTCCTGATTGGAGCTATTGGAATTTTGTCCATTGATGAATGGCCAATTTTTATTGCCTTTATTTGCTAATTTTATCGCTACATTGTGTGTATGCCTAGCACACAAAATTTTATGGCCATGGTACCGGTACGACATCGTTTTGTTCCGATTATTTCCCGTATGTTTGAACTCAGATTTTGTGGCTGTCATCACATTTTGATCGAATATATTCTTGTAAATTTTTCTGCCATATAGTGTGTGGAACATGATTTATGTGATCCGCTTTGGAATTTGGATTTTTTTTGCGAGATTGAAGCAAGGTATTATAAAAAATTTCAATCTAAACGTGGCTCGAATCTGAAATCAACTTAAAAATTATAAATCCGAACCTAGGTAACTTGGACCAGCTTAAATCCTCTCTTCCAACATCTTTATGTCCTCATGCTGATCGAGCGGATAAGATCATATATCAAGAATGTGATGCGCATTACAAGGATATCATATACATTTTAAGAATGTCACACTCGTTCGATCGGTAAGGGACATGGGGACACAAAGATGTGGGGACAGAGGATTTGATTTGAACTTGGACAACTCTATTTAATTTTTTATTATGTGATATTATTATTTTATTTTTTAATAAAATAATTAAATAAAAATTTAAAACTCAATATTAATATTTTAATTTAAACTTATAATAACAAACCTGGTTTAAATTATATGATAATACTTATTTACAAATTTAAATATTTAAATTTAAGAGTTTAATTACTTAAATTATATCTTAAAATCCTAATTCAAGGAACTCAATTTGAATCTGATTTTTTTTTTCGGGTTGATTTTGGATTCAACTTGGTCTGATCCAAACCCTGAAATCTTTGATTGTAAACTAATATTTTTCGAATCGGTCATGGCGGCACTAGTTGAGATCCTCTAGACTACAATCCCTGATCTATTTCTGGTCCAGTGCATATCAATCGTTAGATCGAAGGTAAAATTTAAGTATTGATCTATCTTAATCACATCTAACGATTAATATATACTAGACCAAAAATAGACTAAAAATTATGATCTACTCCCCTCGTGGCAGCACACCATGCTCAATGACAATGGCACACGAGCGGTAAATATAAGCTCCTATTATTTTAGCAAAATCTTGTTTTTTTTTAATTTATTTTCTAGTGGCTTTTAGTGGATTTTTTTTTAATTGACTATTAAATGGTATGACTATTTTAAATATAAGGTACATTTGTAAATATTTTATATATATAATATTTAATTATTTTATAATATTTTTTAAAATCTTGTGTCATAAAAAGTGATAGCTAGACGATCCTATAATATTTTTGTGAATTATTTTAAGTTCTTGCATAGGTTTAAGTTCTTTTACTTAGAGCATATTCAATGGGATGTTTTCAAAAATATTTGTGAAATGAAAAAGTTGAAGAAAAAAATACTCTAGCCATTATAGATAAGATAGATTTATAATTTAATAGCGGTAGTGTTGCTCTTTCGTTTCAAAATTAATAATGTGGGTGAGATAAGTAATTAATGATGTTAAAAAAGTTATAATATAGGGTTCATGAAAAAATTATAAAGATTTTTTTTTTATTGGGAAGAGGATAGTAGTTTTATATATATATTTTTTGACATGACATTGAGGTGACATATTAACCATTAAAAATGCCCTTAATTATTGTAAAATAATTATTTGAGACATTATAAATTTTTAAAAAATTATGCCATATAAATAAACAACATGAAAAATTTCTCTAATAAAAGACGAATTTTAAAATTAATTATTTATTTTTGAATAGATCAATCGTTGCCTATTCTATATTTAGAATTAATTAATTATTTATTACTATCTCCACTCTAAGCATAAAATTTTAATGTTATTGTATATTTGTAATATAGAAATATCAACTAAATTTTATTTTTCCTTGAATAATATGTTTATTGATTTATTTTCCTAAAATGAACGTGAAGATAAGCCCTTGAAACATATCGGAAGTCACTTGACCAATATAATGACTTTTATTTTATAATAAATTTTATAAGATTTTTTTCTCGTATGAAAAAAAAAAATAGCTTTAAGCTTGTCGCCATTGCTAGTTTAGTATCATGAGATTTTACATGCCAAGTTAGTTGATTAATTTCTTTAAATAAGAATGTTTTTTTGCAACTTTCATCGTTTCTTTCTATAGCAATTTATTAAGCCGTATATTCAAATTTTCATAATTCCCAAAATACATACCTCATTTCCATATTTATTACATAGACAGTTAAGTGCATCAATATATTTATATGTGGATGCAAATCGAGACTCGACTGTTAGTTGCTTCGCACAAACCATTTTGTCTCATCTGATTAACAAGTTAAAATCTCACGGTTACCTAACAGTCCATCAACCTTAATTTACTAAGACTTAACCATTATCAAACATTCTACCATTTTAACCTGTTTAGATTTCCCTTCTCAGCTTAACATGTGATCAACCTTTCTTCCCTTCTCATGCTTAACATTATCAACCTTCTCATGTCTAATCAATCGTCACCCATTTGGCATGTCTAATCAATCGTCACCCATTTGAACTTCCCTGTTACCCACACTTTATTGGTCTTTTCAATCTAGAGGACATAGTCACACTTACAATGAGACAAAAGTACAATAAACTTGATTTCAAATGGTTTTGAGATGTCTAAGACTGTCTGCGAAAACTTGATGATGACCTAAAATTTTGAAATCTTGATATGATTTAAATAAAAGAATCTTAAAACCTTCTTGATGATGATGATGTTGGAGCAAGTATGACAGACCTATATTCTAACCAACCTTGAAATTTTATCACGAGATAAAACAGCACAAATGTCTTTGTTTCTCTTGCGCCAAAGTTTAGGTCAAAACAGCTCTCGAGTTCTCATCACTCCAATACCCTTCTTCTATCGTGGCCCTCCCTCGACGATTCCTCCACTATGACTAAACAAACATCAGTATCTATAATTTTTAACAGGAAAGAAAGAAGATACCCAGACATTAGACATTTGCATTACACTAATCCAAAAGAAAAACTTCGAGTTTTTTTTCACCATTATGTTTAAAGTCTGATCGAACAATAGTGAAAATGATAAGCATCCCCTTGGTTGCTGCTGCAGTGTACAAGTCCAAGGGAAACGAAACTAATACCCGAAACTGCTTCAGGTTTTTTTTTCATGCACCGAGTAGGTTCTAATGTCTCCGAGGGAGACGACATGGCCCGCGCTGCATAAACTACAAAGGAATGAGCGATTAAATTTAACATAAGAATCAAGATGAGTGCCAGTTTGGAGCTATAAGGAGCTATGAACCAAATGAGGCTTCAGTTGTGAAATAAA
The DNA here is from genome assembly GCA_037177295.1 of Kaempferia parviflora. Classification (NCBI taxonomy): domain Eukaryota; kingdom Viridiplantae; phylum Streptophyta; class Magnoliopsida; order Zingiberales; family Zingiberaceae; genus Kaempferia; species Kaempferia parviflora. Next base: position 11,666 of record JBAMIE010072866.1, read on the forward strand.
ACACTCTCAATGAATAAGCTTAGTCTATAGGAACATTTGTGTATAAACTAGTTTACTTGGGGAGAACGTAAGATTAGGGTTTACAAAATACCTAGTGTGGTTTTCACTTTCTACACCGAAATAACATGAAATGAGGAAAAAGGAAACTGTAACAATGCAAAGGCATCCAGATTATTTTATGGATTAAGTGGTCTTCATGTGACTAGGAAAAATGCTAGCAAACTCAAAATAAATGTACTTGATGATATTTAAAATATGACCAAAAGCCATGTTTCATTTACAACTAACAGGAACTTTCAAGAACAATTGATAAGAGTAATCTGAATTTGATTCTCCCATGTCTTCTTAAGCTTGTTATATTGGTAGCCATAATACTGAAATGAGCCTAGCCAGCTAAAGTTATATTGTTTAACACAAAAGGATAATGATAGTTCTGAAAAATTCTATAAACACTTGTGAAGGGCCTAAACCATGTGATTGAGAAGTTGTCCATGTTATGTAAGGCAACTTAAACACATGGTATACATAAACAGCACTTCCCTGTAATATAACAACTCTTTCAACCAGTAGTTAAATCGATTTGAAAAATATGAAGAATCATCTGACGATAATGAGATATTAAATCATATGGATTCTACTTTGACAAGTTAACTAAATTAAATGCAAAAAATTCAGAGGACTCGTTGGCCTAAGTATGACCTATGTTATATAAAGAAATAACCCATGAATATTCAACAAATCAGCAATCCTTGGAGCCATCCACTTATTTTCTTCCTATGAAATTAAAACTACCAGCTTGTCCAAGTAGGTTTCTGAAGAATCAATCAGATATTGCCTAAACAACATCTAGCATATGGATGTAGATTTGGCCTCCACTGGTTCAGAGTTTTACAACATTCACTCTACAAGCTAGTCCTTCCCCTGATCTTAGGATAATAATTGGATAAAGTGAATCCATTTGTATAACAATAATTGACATACTAATCTAGTTGAGCTAAGATCTATCATTCATTCCAAATTCACACCCATCGAGGATAAAAAGAATTTGAGGCCAGGATTTTGCACGGTGCAGAAGGAAGCACGATATGATTTCAGCTGCTACGGATTCAGTATAATCTATTTGAAAATAGCAAAGGCACATACATCTCCTCAGTTCAATTAATTTCAATAGATCTTACACTACTAATATGCACCATTTCAATTGGAAGAACTTGTAGATCATAATTAAAAAGAAGTGACCAGTTTTTAAAAGAATTACAGTGTCAGATTACATAGGTGAATTAGCATCTTGGCTTGAGAAAATGAAGAGGATTAATATGATGGTTCACATGTGTTTGAAGTGTTCAACTATGGAGATTAGAGTCCAACTCGTCTACAAAATAGACTTTGCATTTCAAACACACAAAGATAACGATGACTAGTTAGTTCAAAAGCATCATAACTTATGCATGATAATTGATCAGAAGGGAAAAAACTCAATAGAAAAGGACAAATTTCTCAAAAAGAAGTATGTTGTTACCTCATCAAATTGGCTTCTAGTTAAGCAGTGGCACCATATCCAGCATGGAAAACAAAACCCCTGTAAACCCCTTCATTCGATCCTGGAAGGCCATCAACCCAGGTCCATACTCCGCACCCACCCTTCTCGTCTTCCTCCCACATTACCAGCTTTCCTCTTACTCTCCTCCCAGAGAACCAAACCCTACCATCGCCGCCGAACACCTTCACCTTATTATTAGCCCCAGCTGCAGCTGCTGCCATGGAACCCACTGCACCACCACTGAAGCAGCGATACATCTCCGGCGGCATCCTTCCTGCCTCGTCCCACTCCATTGTTTCAAGATCAAGCCTCAAGATAAGCACCGTAGAGCAAGGCGCATCTGCAGCAAGCGATGACCGTAGCCCTCCGATCATCAAAATTCGTCCCCCGCCAGCCCCAGCAAGTAACCGCGGCCGCTTGAGGATGTTGAACACGTCCCCCCACTCGGGCCGCTCCAGCGCGGCCCACTTTCCAAGGTCGAGGAGGCGGCAGGAGAAGAGCCGCCACAGGCTACGCCACGGTGTGCCCACGTCGCAGAGGGCAAAGATCGCGCCGGTCATCAGGACGGGGCTCCGGGGTTTGGAAGGGAGGTTGAGGGAGAACTTAAGCCAGCGGTCTGTACCCTGTCCACAGGAAAGAGCGGCGAGTTGTGTGAGGACGAGGGCTGTGCCATCGGGACACGCAAGAACAGTGCCGTGACGGGACCAGGCGGAGCCCAGTGGGGGGAGGACACGATGCGACCCAGTAAGGGGGTTGCAAACAACAAGGGATCTCGAGCTCCTCTCGTTGCTGGCGGCGTCTACCCATAGGAAAAGGAGGGAGGGTGAGGCAGTGACGGGGGAGGAGGAAGAAAAGGGAAGGGGAAGGCGGAACCATCGCCGGAGGCCGGGATCAAGGGCAAGAAAGCAGGGGCGTGGATCGTCAGCGGAAGCGGCGGAGCAACGAGGGTGGCGGAGGGCGAGGAGGCGAAGCGGGGGGAGGGAGGAGAGGAAGGGAAGGGATGAGAGCGCATCGCGGAAGATCCGGCAGACGGAGCGGCAAGCCACGGCCTCGGGGAGGGAGAGGCGCCCGAAGACGTTGTGGAGGGCATCCTGGTGGAGGAGGTGGATCGGGATCGCCGGCTGAGGAGGAGCACCCGGCTCGATCTCCGACGATTCTGCGACTGTGGAAGAATCCAGTGAGGCGAACATCATGCTATAGTTCCCTTCGTTCGAAGGCATATCGTCCCCGTCTGCGTCGCCGCCGCCGTCGCAATATGCCGGTGGGGCGGCTGTGGAAACAGCTGGCGGCGGATGAATAGGGGAGGGGCGGAGAGGAGGGGGTGGGGAGTCATATTGCGACGAAGCCCGATCTGGTCACGAATCAGGCAGCGACTAAAGCCCAGACACGGGGAAGTGCCGACGTGGCAGCAGTCGTAGACTCGGTGTCGCTCGTCGGACGGTCGGTGCGGGGTCGCGAGCTGAATCGTGTTCTAGCGGGAAGTGGTGCATTCGCGTCTCGAATCAGTGGGGACATTTTAAAGTGATAAATTTGGTCTAAATACTTTTTAAATTCCTAAAAAACAAAGCTAATAAATATCAAAAACACCAAATGAATCAAACCTTTTTTAAAAAAAAACACTATTTTATCTATATCCGATAATAACTTGACACGTGCCAATTTGAACGGATTAGAATATATACACAGTACGGACCTAGTGAGTCTGGCTGTCATTCGGACGTCCCGAATTCGTCGGTCGGAGTCGAGAGAGCCAGATCACTTCGGAGCACCCCAACTCAAACCAATCTGTCACATATAAAATGAGTAAAATCTTATAAATCATAATCCCTAATTTATTTCTGATCCATTACACATTAATCGTTAGATCTAATTAAAATAAATTAATATTTAAATTTTACCTTCGATCCAACTGTTAATGTACAGTGAACTAAGAATAAACCAGGAACCCCAACTAATATAAAACTTATATATAAAGATAGAGAGTGCATCTCATAAAATATATATATACACACACGACTCTACAATAAAAATGTTAAATTTATTTAAGTATTATTAGTTTAAGTTAAATTTATTAATTAACTTAACTTTTTTAAAATAACTAACATAATCTAAATTTTCATTTCTTTATCTCTCTATTGACATCGAAATAGACACGTATTACGCGTTTTAATAAGTGACTCAACCTTCAATATTGTAATTATCTTCCTCATCAACATCAAAGGGCACCCTCAATTTGACTATGTGCAAATTATTTGTTATACACATATTACACAATAAAACAACCTCGAGCAAGGAATAAACGAGAAAAGCTACAATTTTTTTTTAATTGATACTAAATATTCAACTTGTCGACTAATTTTGAGATGACAAATTTAATTTAATTAAAAATTTTCAGGCATCAAAATAATGAAAAAATACTCATCACCCTTACACTTTATTTGAATAGGTGAAGGGAATGTTAAAGTAGAGAAAGGAAGAAAAAGAAAACTATTTATGTTTCACTTATTTAGAAAAAAAATCATTAACATAATATGTGTTACATTTATTTGAAATGAAAAACAAATCGGGATTAAATAAAACACCTGTATAGAAGAATGAGGTTAAATAATGTGTTCCTCCTAATTATTTCTAGTTAATGCAAAGAAACAAAGATGACACTTGCTATAAATGTACTACTGGAGAAAATTATTTGTCAAACACTTAAGACGTAGTGACTTTTAACTCCAGTAATATCATTTGCAGCAAAATTAAAAGATACTTAATGCATTATCCTATACCCCAAGTAAAACCTAGATCAACAGCTTGCAGACTGAGCCACTTAGTTAATTAGCATTATTATTTCACACAAGGGTATGATAAACGAGCAGTTCGTCGGGTGCATGAAGCTCCCGTCACTGCAAGATCCTAGAAAAGGATCGGACCACATTAAGTTTCTTATACGCAGCATAACTCTGCATTGTAAGAGGCTGATTTTTGCGACTCAATCCTATGACCATAAGGTCTCACGACAACAACTTTAGCGTATAATAATATGGAAAAACTGAACAAGTTTAATTATTGCTACACATAGATTTGTTTAAGCAATCAAAGGGAGGATGGTCACAACCTTCCGATAAGCTTGGATGAAATTATTAGTAATTGCAGCAACCACTTAGAGTCACTGCCTCAAGCTTTGCAATATGTATTGGGCATACAGATCCCTACAATAAGCCAGACAACGAAAATAAAGTTAAAAAAATATGCATCTACAGGAAGTTAACTGGTTGATTGTTAAAAAACTTACATGGAGTATTGGATGGCTTCACGGGCAGCATTTGCGGGTAGGAATTCATTCACCGCGACTTCTTTGTTCTCATTTTTCTTATCTGAAAAACTTGTCAAGGGTTTACTCACCTGTATTGTAAATAAGGGTATGATCCATTGAAAGCACAAGTTCATAGGAAAGATAATCTCCTCAAGGCAGTTTTAATTGGATACAATCTTCGAAAAAGCGGCGAATCTCAGCAAGACGATGAGGAGATAACTCATTAAGGTCATTGTAGTGACGATATTCTGGATCATCAGCACAAACAGCAATGATCTTATCATCCTTCTCCCCCTGTTACCACAACCATCAATCTTAGCACAGGTAGGAATGCAAATCTGAATAGATTTGTACCAGGTTAATACCTACCTGATCAATCATAGGCATAAGACCAATGGCCCTAGCTCGTAGGAAGCTACCAGGAAGAACTGGTTCCTGCTTAAGACAGTTGGGATTTGTATTAGGAATCACTGCAACTAAATGTGTTCATTAACTGAGATACTTGCTACAAGTACCAACGGACATGCAACAGTCTTTGGATAAATTAGGTTCCAAGAAACAAATTTTGTTACGGTTAGAAAGTTCTTACTGACCTGCATGAGGACCAAAACATCAATGGGGTCACTGTCTTCACAAATAGTCCGAGGAATGAAACCATAGTTATGAGGATAGACCACTGAGGAGTATAAGACTCGATCAACCTAGGAAAATGTCAGGTAAGTAAGAAATGGTTTGCTGAAGAAACTAGCTAAAGCTGACCAAATATTTGCATGATTTCCAATTCTCCATTTTCACTATTTCTACAGGATAATAGAGGTAGACCTTAATTAGCCCGGACTTCTTGTCAAGTTCGTATTTGACTTTACTTCCTTTTGTTATCTCCACCACCTACATTAAAATGTAAAAAAAAATATTATCGGGGAGAATCAGCACAGGCAATCAT
>JBAMIE010073068.1:0-17430 GCA_037177295.1 Kaempferia parviflora
TTGGAAACTCGAAAGCTCGAATACAATAAATCTACAAGTGTTTAGAATGAAGAAAATAGAAAAATCAGAGCTCTATTTATAGCTCTAGCAAACTTCATCTCGAAGACATTCAGGGCGCTTGAACTGGTCCGGGCGCCCCAGGTGGGCAAACTCTATCCTCTGCGAACGTCTCGTCAACGAGGATCGGATATACTTTTATCCACTCTCGGGCTCCCGGACCAGTCCGAGTGCCCAGACTGCAGGGCGCCCGGACTACACGACGCCCGCCCAGGCGCCGGAGGGGTCCAAGCGCTCGGACCTGGTCCGAGTGCCTAGACCAGTCAACCTCATGTTGACTGGTCCAACTCCGTCCAGCTTCTCCCGCGATCGTTTGTGTGATTTCAAACATCCGGAATAGGGCTTACTTGAACCCAACTTCCGTCCTTCCTCAAGTGACATTCCTCCCGGCTTCTCGTCCCTTGGAGCATCGCGCATGTCCTTCTCGTCCACCGATGTACTCTTCCACAACTCCGCATCACTCGGATGCGCCAAGCCAGTCGATTCACTTCCGCGCCATCTTTCTCTATCGCTGCATCTTTCACTCGACGTCATGTGTTCCTAAGCTCCTGTACACTTAAACACAAAGTTAGAAACACACAGGACCTAACCTAACTTGAGTTGGCCACATCAAAACTATCCTGGGGACTAACACAGTGGTGATAAGAGCGTATCTTGCGAGTACCTGCGCCTTTAGGAGGAGACCCCTTATATAGTGTTAATTTCCCCCTTCCACGAACCTCGATGCATTTCTATAAGGAGCAACCCTTCTGGCACTCTAACAACTTTCCTGAAATGAACCCACCACTTTTAGATTTTACAAGGTAGAATCTTCCATCGTATGGCGTGCATAGGGAATATTCCCTTTATTCTCTGACAACGGTTAGGCTAAACGTCAAAAATGAATATTAGGCCATTAGGTTGATGACCCTTAATATGCTCTGCTGATAAACTGGTTGAGCCCTTTCTAACATCCGGTCGGGTATTGTCCTCATATGGGCTCGGGTCGACTTTGGAATATTGACCCTTTTGAGGACTCGACCTCCTTGAGAACTCTGCATCCCTTCGGATAAGGAGTCCGGTCGGGTCGTATGTCTAAGATATTCGATCGGATAGAGTGGACTCAGTTCTTTAATGAAGCTGGGACGACTCAGGATAGCATTGAGCTAGGGGGGACTCAGGATCTGATCGACTGGACTACTCGACTCGAAGCTCAGACGACTTGGGATGCCATCGAGCGAGGGGACTCGGGAGGCCAATCGGATGGAAAATCCGATTAGTTAGACTACTTGGCCGAGCCATGCGGCCCTACAAACCCCGAGTGTTGCTCCCCTTGACTTTGACCGTCACCTCCAGTCGGTCTTCTTAACTTTGATCCTAATTTTGGGGCCTACTTTATTCGCCATATCATTGGGTATAATTAATATATATGCTCCAACTTAAAGAGAAGTATTATATAGAAAAATATATATTAATTATCATATTGTCTAGGTAATATATAAGTCAATTAGACAAATTATCTACTTTCTTCTAGATCATATGGGACAGAGTCCCCAGAGTGAGGATTATCATTTTTACTACAACATTTTTTTCATAGGGATTACAAACAACACTGTCATCCTCGTTCGATGAAGGAGAAAGTATTACCAGTTTCATCTAAATTTCATGAACTAAGTGACAAAGGAATAGAGTAATGACGAATAAATCTTTTGGTTTGAGGAACAAAGTGGCTAGGTATTAGCTACATTGTCATCTTCAAAATGTCTTGCAATAGTAGAAGATTGTAGAAGAAGTAATTTTGACGGCGTTCTTCACTGTCTCTACCAATGAACAAGAACAACAATTGCGCAACTGGACAGTATGATTTTCGATCTGCTCATGTCAAATCACCACAATCTGTTCTCTGCTAAACATGAACTCATCTTCTTTGCCTTTGACATGAGAAATTACACAGTAATCAAAGTAAGAACACATCTTCTCCTGCAGATGCCTTAAAAAGCGCAGCATTCAATTGCAGATGCCGATGATTCAACTCGCAGCAGCGACCGATCGATCCGAAGACCTGAAGAAGATCAAGACAGAATCGAATCCCAGTCGATCTCCAGCGATGGATACTTGAATAGCTTAAAGCACTCTGATTCCTCCCACGGAGCCTCCGCAAACTTCAGGTCCTGCATCTGCGAGGCTGCTAATGCATCCACAGGCGGCTTCTCCTTCTCCTCCTCCTCCGGCGACGACGACCACTCTGAGGCAATGACTTCAGCTTTTGTGCCGCCGTGTTCGTCAGCGACGGCGCTGGCTTTTTCCTTTCTCGGCGAAGCCGCCGTGCTTTTGCAGATGGCGTCGAGCTTGGCGTCGACGGTGGAGAGGAGAGGGGAGGGAAAGTGAATCACGTCTCTCCAGGGAGCTGGGAAGTTGAGCCGCGCGGAGTCCCCGCGGAGCTTGAAGGCGGCGCGGTCGTAGGCCATGGCGGCATCCACCGCGGTGTCGAAGGTGCCGAGCCAGAGACGCGTTCGCTTCCGGGGGAGGCGAATCTCGGCCACCCACTTCCCCCAGTGCCGCTGCCGCACGCCGCGGTAGAGCTTGCTGGCTCTCTTCATCCCCTGCAGAACTGGCTTGTGGAACAGAGCGTGGTGGCTTCGAGCAGGGGAGAGGAGGCCGTCAACTACCGTCTGCTGGTTTACCTGACCCAACAAGCTTGCCGGAACGAGGCCGACCGCCGGTAACGAAGAGGAAGAACAATTCAAAACAGAATTTTGATTAACAAAAGAGGAGAAAGAATAGGTTGAAAGATCAGGGACGTCATGGCCTGAAAAAGCTTCTTCTTCATCAGCAAAACTGTCAGACAAAGCAAACAAAGCTTGCATGGCATTGCACTGATCCACTACTGCAGCCATGAGACTAGAACCAATCACCTCCAAACTCAAAGATATCACTGTTCTTCCTCCTCCTCCTCAAACTGCTTCGCTGGAGTTGAATCTCCTGGTGATGAAGAGAGACTTAATATATATAGCCACAGTGCAATATTTATTCTTTTTCTTAGGGTTGGGAATACCATCAAAAAGATTGTTAAAAGAAGAAAGATATCTCTATTGGTACCAGTCAGTTTAAACCTAAAATGAACAATATTAAGTAATTAACAATTGTGTGGCTATGAATCAACTCGGCTCAGTTGACATCAAAGGCCTTTTGTTTATAGGAGATTGCCAAGGCAAGCATGGAAGTATTGCACTGAAAGATAAGTTTGTTTATGAGCAGGACAAGAAAATTAGACAAGTATTAGATGCGTTAAGCTCTATTAGGTGCTTAATGTCCTCTTCTAATGATGGTGATGTTGGTGGTTGGGAATTTAAGTGCATTATTCTTTTTGGCATTGAGCTTGAGGAAAGTTTAGGTAGTTTTACAAGGATGAGGAGGTTAGGGGATAAAATAGTTTTGGAGGCATTATAAAAATTTATCATCATAATCATCCTTATCTCCTTGTATAATTTAATAGATCCATTTAGTTTATTGTGATGTGAAGGAGTAAGAAGGGGGGTGGTGTCTAGTGTCAAGGGCCTAACCTTTGAAAAAAAAAATAGCCAATAGATTTATGGATAGACCACAATTTGCCAAAAATGTATTTTGGCATGTATCGTTTAATTTTCATTTATGGTGTAATTTTTTTAAATTTTTTTTATGATTTTTGTAAGACCTGAATTGTGCTCATAAGATTTTAATTTAGAATTAAGAGTTAGGTTATAGTATTAAATATATAAAAAAAAATTCAAACTGAACAAATTTAAAATACACACAGAGTGTTTAGGGTTTGATAATATCAAAACTATATATACTCAAAGAGCAAAATCTTATTGTCATAGTCGGAACCTAAAAAAAATCATTAAAAATTTTTTTAAAAAAAAGTTGTGTGATCGAATTAACCATCGAGTTATGTCTATCAATCAACTCAAGTGCCAAACCTTTCGATTCGTTGTGAGTTTAGTAAGGAGAGCTACCAAGGTGTGCAATTCAATTTGCAAAGGGTTGACAATCGATTTAGGATTTGTGCCAAACAAAAAGTTATTCCATTCGAACGGGAGATATAGTCATGGGTGTTCATATTGGGGTGGACACATATTCTAGTTGATTGTAGGCGTCCCACAAGTAAACATTGAGACCTCGTATAAAAATGCTTTTGAAAAGCTTTTGAGTACTTTTATTGAAAATATTCTAATTCTCTTGTGATCAAGTTAATTAAGTGCCCAAAGAAATCCAAGAGCTTTGCCAAGAATTGAAGGCTTCAACCCTCAAGCTCTTGGTAATTTATCCTTCTCCTTCATCTTCAAGGAAAGGTGAGATTAATGAACTATTTTTAAATATTTATTAGTCAACACGCATGGTAGGGGAAGTGACAAAACAAAAAATAATAATGATGTTCTATATCATGTTATTTTGACTTTCTATGAACCTTAATTTTTATTAAAGATTGGAGTGGACTGCCATCCATCATGCCATTGCCATAAGTTAATCTCTCTAAGTGACCTTTGACTTATTGCAACATTTGTTTATTGATTATAAAGTCAACAAGAAAATCAACACTGAGAATTATAAAATAAAAAGATTAAAAACAAATGGGAATGAGTGTGCTCGGTTTGGTGTAAAAGGAAGGATTGTGGCATTAGGTGTTCAAGAAGAGTGATGATTGTTGTGACTCAAGTTTAGCTTCAAAAAGAGGAAGAGGAAGTCAGAGCAGTGATGGATTTCAATCAAACTATGAATTATAATGCCCTGATGCAGCACAAACCCATCGAGTTTGAGTTACATCCTCGACCGGGAGGGAACAACTTCTCGGTTGAACTTGCAAGGGCATCAACTTTAATACTCCTTTAAGACAATAGCATATAGAGAACTGACCAACAAAAAGAACAGAAATAGCTACGACCAGGGTGATCTGAAATGCATACGCATTAAATGTTACGAGTCACCCAGCATTTGATGCGATGTATTGAATCACATACAATAGATTAGTAAGGTGATGTGAGAAATTCGTAAGTGCATAATAAAATATCGATTCCACGGGTACTGTAAATTAAGTACTAGTTGGAATCGTGAAACAAGATATCTAAATTAATTGAAAAAAGAGAAATTATGCAAGAAAGAAAACGAAAAGGAAGAAAAAGGAGTTATGGAGGAAATTGATTTTGGAAAGAAATTCTAGTACTTCTGTTACGTCACAGAGATCATTAACACCCTAATTGTTATTTTTTTTTTTTTACCTAAGTTTGATAATTATATAGGTGGTCTATCCCGAGGTACTTGATATAGACTTTTGAAATAATACCGGTGTGTCTACCCAAACGCGGAGCCTACTTTCAAAGTAACCTTACTAAAACATCCGCTTCTCAGGAAGGCTCCTATCATAATGCCTCATGGTTCTCTAGGTGTTATCCCTTTGTGACGTCGAATCAAGTTAAATTCATTAAGCTCTATGATAATCAATGAAGTCTTCATAAGGTTTTAAACTATTTTAATGAATAACCCCTAAAGTCTCAACTTTGGGAGTCAGAGAAATGTGTTTACCTCTCGGTTCTTCCTCATCCCGTGGGATATGAAAATGCATGCTAGTGTCATAGTCATGTATGCATACTAAAGTCAGATCACAAATCAAGCATGTCATGCGATAAAAAGAGATGAATAGACATGAAATAAGTGTCAACAATTCATCGAACTCCTCGCTCATCCTAAATTAAGAACTATGGAGATGGGGTTACAACCAAAAGATGAGAAAGAACAAGCATTCTACAACTCAAAATCAAGGAGAAAAACAGAAGAAAATGCTTAGTTGTGTGTTGATTGTCAGCTTTGAAAGGATCTCGAAGCTCGATGGTGGACAAAATCTTCGACGGCTCCTTGGAACGGTGATCCTCTAGGGTTCCTTGCACAAGGAAACCTCCTTAATAGGGAAGGGGATAATACCTGATCCCTAAATACCATAAATACGTGCCTCTTTGTTTCTTTATAGCCTCCAAAACTAATAAACTTTTCTAAAAAATTGGGGGTGCTTTCCTAAAATATAAATTTTCCTTAAAAACGAGAGGGTGCCGCCACATGTCCAATGTTTTTGGAGCTTAAATTTGGATTATTACGGATTCCACCTTATATCCAACTATGGATCTCCAAATAAGCTTCAATTTAATAGATTGTGAACCACGTGGTGCCCTCTAAAAATTTGCTCTACTATTCCACATCAACAACCTAATCTTATTTCATTCGGAAAGCTCCAATTGTTACTCCGTTTCGCGCCTAACTCTTCAAATGATACAGGACCGTATCAGGAGACACGGCCAAACCGTGTATCATGGAAAATCACGTTCAAAGCTCTTTGACTCCATTTAAATTTTGAATTTACATCCTATCAATGAAAAATAATACAAAGTAATAAAAATATGCCAAATACACTCATACAGCAAAATAAAATGCATACAAAATAATATGAAATATTATATATGAAACACACACATCATCGGCCAAGGATAGAGAGGCATCCTCCACCTATATGTCTTGGGACAGGCTGACCACGTCGATTGTCAAACAAAGAGTACTAAGACCACAGTAAATTGTTGAGCCCAAGAACTCTCTCAACTGGAGCAAACTTACACCCAATTCAAACTCATATAGACTTGAGCATCGTGCAGGACCTCTAAATGTTGGTTTTGCAGGTTATGATGCTGTCCAACTTTATCAAATCAAACTCAACCATTTTGGCTTCAACTTTCCACAAGAGTGGACACTGAATGATTATCTAGCACTTAAAAACTATCGACTGACTGGCAGAAACTTTGTTTGAGTAGATTTTGCAAGATCTACTTTCAAGATAATAAGAATTAACTGAATCAAAGCCAACTAAAACAATATCTGTTTGTACACCAAAATTATCTCGAACTGGGAAAACTTTGCCATTGACTCGGAAACCGGTCATCTGCAAAATCAGCTCTCTGTTACAATTGCTCAAGTCTAGCAACTACATGTTTCGGAATTCATTTCTTAGGCTCCAAAGCCATTGTAAAATTATTCCAGCAGGAACAAAGTACAATTGCCATGATAATTAATAATCAAATAAATAATACAAGAACAGTCAACTGGTATTAGAAGCCCCAGTTGACCATCATAAATGAACTTGTGATGTTATAGTTTAACCATCATTAACTTTGAAGAAGGTGTACGAAAGAATCAAGTTGTTGATGCCATTCATCTTAGGATCAGTCTCAAACTCTGGATCAATGTAGAAAAATACCTGAAGAAAATTTTCAATATTGTCGTAAGAAATAAGATACAAAATTCAGAACTTAAAATGGCATGAGTTTTACTTCTCACCGGCATGTCAATTTGCTCTCCAGGAAGAAGTCGCTGCTCCTCAAAACAGAAACATTGAATTTTGTTGAAATAAACTGCAGCCTATCAAAAGTTATTCGCAAAGGTGTCACGCCTCTCCCAACTTTTGGGGAAAAAAAAGTGCAAAACCAAATCTAAGAAGAGCTATTATGGGATTTTACTTCTGGACAAATGGGAGAAAAAAGTGAGATATTTTAACTTACATATCCTGCCTATTGTTCTTCTATTTTCTAAGTAAATGGCCCAAAAAGAGTAGATTCAGGCCAAATGTTGTTGAAACTAACTCCCAACGACAATTCAAGTTGAAAGTGTCAAAGCATACACTAAATCCATATCAAAGAATGCAACTATTATGCACCCTTTACAAAATATAGTGCCTCCTGATACTACATAGCAAAATAGCAACCTAACTTGCATTTTATCAATAAATATTTCAATTACAGACTGCCATTTTATCATGTGTGATGAAGAAAAAAATGTGTTTAGAAGCATTCACTACAATTTTGGGATTTATACCTTCATTGGAGTAACATTGTATGTAGAAACACCAGTAATGGGAGTCGAGCTACGATTTTCAGCAGTGAAAAATGCAAGAGCACTTTCCCCAGGTTTAACTCTTACCTAAGAGATAACAAACAAGTATAGAAATTTATGAGCACAATAACACCAGATCTTATATAATCTTTTAATGACACCAACCTCTCTTTGTGTCGGAGTAAATTTCCATGGCATTCCATCAGCAACATCAGCATTAAACTGAACAATCACATCCCTGCAGAAAGAGATACCAAACTAATATTGAATGACCTATATAGCCAAATATGCCTGCCTTAACTGCAGGTAACAAACGACAACAATCATTCATTAACAATCATGTTGTTCATAGTTAGGTTGATGACCTGTTACAAATTTCTTCCTCTAATGTCAACCAAATTATCAAAATCTGAAGGTAAACCACTATTACCAAAGTTCAAACTGGAAAAATTATTTACCTGCTAGGAGAAGGGATGAGATTTCGTATCAAGAGAGAACGATGAAAGCGAGATGCTCTCGCAAGAGTTCACTTGATTCATCAACTAAAGAAACATACTAATCTAGGTGCTTAGAAAATAATTGTTGTACTTTACAAGGATTGAGTACTCTGCAAGGAGCATCGTATAGTTCTGATTTGGCCTTGTTATTTAAACAATTAAAAAGCAAACGGAACATAGGGTGGAAATATATGCTTAACTTTTTATGTGTAGTTAAATCATCTTTTTAATTGCGAGGTGTAATTATTATGTTGAGTAAATCCCTTAGATTAGCTAACTGGTTGAGACTTGAGATAATGGACTTAATGTTAATCACCACACCATCTTGGCAATTGAACCATATAACTCCAATCATGTGTTGCAATTCTATCATTAGTAACCTTAATTATCTAGCACATAATTAGACTAACTAGTAAAATCCATCCACCCATGCTATAAATTATATTAAAATTATTTGTGCATATACATTTTTTTTTTTTTTTGAAAAGTACACTCATGAATCAATCTCCATTAGAACCAAAAATGAAGAATAAAGGGCCCAATTGAACATTCTTGAATAAACTTGAAGTTTAACCTAACAATTTGTAAAAAAATAGATCCAAATAATCACTCGCTTAGCCTTAACTGTGTTCTTTATATCGGACAATTTTATCTACATCCACATACCAATACGTGTAGGACTGAATTTGCACATCATCCAAACAAACATTTTTTAATGAAACAAAAAAAATGCCTTGAGAGAGCATCACTAATGATAACCGTCCATAGAGCTTGATGGAAGGATAGGATACTAGTTGCAATACATAACTAGGTAGCACAAATGGGTTGATGATAACGATGATTCAACTACTAAACTAAACTAGTATAGATAAGTTCACGTTGGCATAAAGATATTTAATTTCAACATCTAACTTGTAAAATTAGGTTAATATAATCTACTCTAACATAACCACCCTATCAACCTATCTTTATAAGATTTTATTCAATCTCTCCTAATTCTTAAATAAAATAGCCACCCTACCTTTATGAGATTTTATTCAATCTCTCCTCATTCTTAAATAAATAGCCACACTACCTTTACGAGATTTTATTCAATCTCTCCTCATTCTTAAATAATAGATCAGAGACATGTAAGCTTTCAATGACAACACTGTTGCATGTCCAACTTAACTATTTCTTTTTTTATCATTAATATTTGACTAAATAAATCCCCATTCTAATTAGCTTAAAATCTTTAATTTCCTAAGGTCTGAGTTTACTTCAACTAAACTCACCAATTAGCAAATACGTTCAGCAGATGATACACA
The DNA here is from genome assembly GCA_037177295.1 of Kaempferia parviflora. NCBI lineage: Eukaryota > Viridiplantae > Streptophyta > Magnoliopsida > Zingiberales > Zingiberaceae > Kaempferia > Kaempferia parviflora. The sequence goes on from JBAMIE010073068.1 coordinate 9,746, forward strand.
TCATGGGGTTTAACATCAACAATCTAGTAAGTCTGCTTAGTACTAATGTAAAGAACTAAAAGCAAAATGACACAAGTATACAGTTGTAAGCACTCAACAGTCACATTTTAAAGTTTTAACACCAGTAACATATTACTAAGATCCAGCACAAATAAATTCTTTGTAAACAAAACAAACCATGTGCAAATATCTAAATACTATTATTTTCTTGGCATTTCTTGATGAGTTGCCAAATTAAATAAATAACATATCTGGTCAATTCTCTACTATAAAATCTTAATTGATTTCAGAAATCTGTGTTCCACTGCTTATTTTCCTCTCAAATAACCCTTAAATTTTGATAATGAATCATTCATTTGATATATTATTAAACAATTTGTGTATTTTATTCATAGAAGAAGATTTTCTTCCAATCATTAGACATTTTATTAATCACAAAAATTTTGACAAAAAATAAAAATAAAAATAAAAAAATAGAATTGGTTAACAAAACGAACTTGATCTACTATGCTCTCCAAACTTATTAGGAATCAACGAGAACTGTTCTATAGAAAAACAAATAATTTTCTTATTTAATTCTTCTAAAGCCGATCTATCAATGAACAACAACTGCCTCAATTGCAGTTTTCTAAAGAGAATTGAAGAATGATCACCTTGAATTCTTGGTTCCGTCTAGGGAATGTCGAGCGATCTTCTCCTCTACAGTCTGCAGAGAGTCATTCCTTGTTATAAACCATAAATGAAAGCACTTTAAAACTCAGTTCAGGCACGAAAATAAAAATGCACAGATATCTTTTTCCCCTTTAAGGAAACGCAAGAATAGAGATTTGTGCACGCGAGTAAACCCCATTCACACAGTAGACCCCATGGAAAACACAAGAAGCAAATCGAGTCAAAAATCGCAAGAGGATAAAAATCAAAAAGAGGAAAGTGAAAGCTCACCTCTCGGCGACTCACTGTGCCTCCGTAGCCGGTTGCCTGGCAAAATCTGCGGTAGAGAGGAACGGCAGCGTAGGTGGCACCGACCATCGCCCCTGCTAACCCAAGGAGGTAAACGAGCGTTTTGCGCGAGCTGTGGTCTCGGGCAGGATCTGAGAGGCCACCGCCGGAGGCGCATCGGCACTGACCGAAGGCGTTGGGAAGAGTGCCAACGGCGTTGGGGCTAGGGAAGCGAAAGGGAGACCGGGAGGAGAGATTTCGGAGGTGGAAGATGAAGGGCCGCATTAGAGAACAGGCTTCGTGGTAGAATAGGTTTGTTGCTTGTTCTTATGTTTGTTGTGGAAATGTTTCATTTTAATTTAGGTTATATATTTTTTTTATCGTATTATTCATTCTAACTGTATATATTTAACAATTAAATTATAAATTACTAATTTATCACTATTAAATTTTAATATTTTATAAAATTGTTTTGAAATTTTTTTATTTTCAGAAATAGTTTAATTTGCTAATAATAATTTATTATAATTAATTAAATTAAATAAGTAAAAATTTCATTTTTTTTATTTTATATTAAAAATTATAGGTGTAATAATTTTTAGAAGTAATTATTTATATAATAAAAATATTACTTTCATTAATATTTTTCACCCAAGTAGCGCTACCCACGTTTTTACCCTCTAAACTAGGGCTCCTGCGTCTTCCATTCCCCGTCGCCTATAAACTCATCCTCGCCCTCAAATTCATCTTCAATCCCTTTCAGATCCGCTCGCTCTTCAATTCGAACCCTAATTCATGGCTGCTTCCCAACCCTTTGACGGTGGCTACCGCCTCAGATCCGCCTCCAATTCCGCCGCCGCAGGCCCCTCCTATTCGAGATTCGCTTTCTCCTATGCTATCTTCCACCCAGCTGCTCCACAGAACCCCTTCACGAATCTCTCCTTTTCCACAAATCAACGGGATCATGCGTTATCCGACTTTTATGCCTCTTCGGGCGGTCCGCCCCCGACGAAGAAAAGGAGGTTCTTACCCGACCGACCTGCGTGGGACTCCGGCACCAACGGCGGTACGGTGTCGTCTAGTTGTCGGTCCGTCATGCGCCCCCCGAGGCGAGAAGACGAAAACGCGCGACGCCGTGACCTGAACGAGTCGCAGCCACACGAGCAGCGGGAGCCCGTACGTTCGGAAGCCGATGGCGCACCATTTGTTACGAGGAGCGAGATCGAGATGTGCTCTCCTTCGAGGAAGGATGGCATCGATTGCCTGCTTGAAACGGAGTTGCGGTTCTCCTACTGCTCGTATCTCCAGCATCTCGGGCTCAGGCTTGACCTGTAACTACGCTGACATTATCTTCTCTTTGATTTTGAGTGGATTTTAATTGATAGTATTCGTAGATTATGGTGAGGATGTCAGATGGACAGATCTCCGTTAAGTTGGTGGTACATATTTTGATATTGATTTTATTTTGAATTTGCAGGCCACAAACTACGATTGGGGCAGCAATGGTCCTTTGCCACCGGTTCTTTTTTCGCAGATCTCATGCCTGCAATGATAGATTTGTGAGTAACTGACATCCCATGATTGTGCCTAACAAGTCTGATGACATTTGTAGTAGTTAGCTTATAATTGGAAGAATAGAGGAATGCGATCATACATCTCTTACCACCTGATGAATTAAAAGTTGCTACTTTTTTTTTGTCAAAATAACTTCTTATTTTTAATGTAACATTTTGGCCTTCAATTGAACAATAACCTTAACTAAACTCAATTAATTACCAATGTGAATCGTAAAGTTAATTTTTCAAAAACATATTTGTTTAGACAAGAAGAAGAGATTAGCCCACTAGCGTATTCATGTTGTCGTTCACCTTATTGTGAATAAAAATATATTACTACTTTTTTTCTAAATCATAAACTACTGCATAGAAACATGCTTTCTACTTTTGCACTACATTTTTTATGTAGAGAGAAGGATAAGGCTGTTTGCCAAAATGGAAAAAAAACCTTGTGTTGATTGAAGACCTTATCTTGCCTTCGAAGGTTGACAATATTTGTAGGACACAAGGTTAACATTTCAAAGATGATCCATATCTTTTATAGAGGAAATTATTATCAACAGAATCTCCCAAACATTGTTATTTTTTCCCTTTTTTATTTAACATAGTAAGGTTTTTGTAAATTACAGATGAGACTGTGCAAGCAATGAAATTTCGATTCGATGAAATATGTTTTCTCCTAAAGGATCATTAGTGATTTATCTACATCAGTGGTTTTGAGGGCAAGCTCATTTAAAAGGGTGTTTTCAGGATAATGTCCATTTAAATGGGTTTTGGTGATGTTGATCAAGTTCAACACATCTTCAATGTTTCATCGGCTTCTATTATTCTCTTATCTTTTAATTTCAATTTCTCCATTCATAAAATTTCAAGCATACTTATGGTCCTATACTTCTCTTACACCTTTCACAGGCTTATCAACTTATCTCATCCTGCATGAGTACATGAAGGACAAATCATATTTTAGATGATGTGGAGACAACTCAGAATTTTAGGAAGAGATTTTTTATTAGTAAATCCTTTACACTTTATATGCCTTGAAACACTGTTTAATATTTTAGTTTCCTGCTAACTTTAAAGTTTTCAGCGGTTCTCCTTCCTCCATCCTTTACTTTTGGCTTTATTTTTCTTACCTTTTATCACTTTCTTGTTTTATTAATGAAAGATGAAAAAAAGGGTAAACTATTACGTTGTGCTACATTAGTTTATTTCAAATTTATGTATCACAGCAGCTTGTAGGAAGCAACTGGTTTTTGTTTTCTTATTCTGGTTGTATGTCTAGGTTTTGTTTAATAAAATAAGCTTATTACCTTCTAATACTCTTAATATTTATTGCATCAGTTGATTGCGACTGCTGCTCTGTTCCTGGCAACTAAGTCTGAAGATACACCATGCTTATTGAATTCTGTGCTCAGGGTATCATGTGAAGTTTCAGAACTTCTCGGAATTCCTTATTATCCGTATCTACATCATAATAAAGTAATTGTTTGATCTATCTTTTGCCTTTCTGAAATTATACTCAAGATCTTTATTTAGTTTCTTTCCATTTTTGTTTTGATGCAATGAAACCTTGTAATCTATCATGCAGGAATGGTTTGAACAGTACCGTGAACGGGTTATTGAAACTGAACAAAAGATACTTACTACTCTGGATTTTGAACTTCAAGTGGAGCATCCTTTTGTTCCTTTGGCATCAGTTCTTGGGAAACTTGGACTCTCACAATCTGTGCTCCATAGTTTGGCTTGGAGTATGGTCAGTAAAGGGTATGCCTGTTAGGAGCATAATTAAATCTTTTGTTCTCAACATGCTAATTAATATCTTTCTTTTGTTATAAAATATGTCTAGCATCTTCAGTCTTATTGATCTTTTTTTTAATAAAAAAAACTGCATTCCATTCCCTTTCATTCATTTCAAGGGTTGGATATATAATACCAATTTTATAAGGTGACTCAATATTTTTACTCATTTTGCATAAACACAACAGGAAGCCTTGTGTTTTCCCCCTCTCAGATAAATGCATGGATGCACCGGCATGTTTGCTCAATATGTATATCTCACTATCAACCCGAACCAAAATTGTCTTATTGTTTTTCTAGTCTCTTCAGCAATGTTAATAAATGAGTTTTATATTTACAGGCTTAATAAAACTAGCTTCCTGGGTAGTGGATGTTGCTTTGTAAAATTAGTGTTCTAGCTTCCTGGCCTTCACAATAATGAAAGGTTGTTTGCAGTGTCTTGACATCTGAAAATGTTGTTTCTTCTAGTAAAGGTACATTTTTATACAGGTGAAATAATCCATATCCTAGTTCCGAGATGTCTTTAATTTTCTAGTTCAGGTATAGCATGGTCATCTCCAGGTGTGTTCAGGATTGAGGGTGGTTGCTAATTGAAGTTCTCTATAGATGTCTTGGTTGGCTTTCAACAATTGCATGCTGATCTCCAGTTAATTTTTGAAGTGACACCTCGCCTGCATACATTAGTCTGGTCCTTTTTACAAACTTAAGGACTGTCTGATAAGTTAAGTTACAGACTAATTGTTTTATCCAAAAGAGGTAAACCATTCCATTCAGTGTACTCATGTTTCTTGGGCATTTATTAACTATCCAAAAGGAGCATATGCACCTATATTTTTGCATAATGCAGGAGATCTGATTAGATCATCTTTGATATACACTGTAAGCAGAAGCTACAAGCATCAAGGAGAGAATTGTTCTCTTCTTTGTTTCCCAAATTTATACTACTTTCCTGATTGAATAATGGATTATGGGAGGGGAATATTGGAGTATTCCTGGTTTCGGGAATTGATGTATGGTTGGTTCCAAAAGACATGCTATAGTTTAGCACTAAAACAGAATTTCAACTGAAGATTCTCAGACTATGTGTATCAGATGGACTTCTGCTTTGATTTGGTAAGGAGTCTTTGTATGTAGGATTGATTGTATGTTTTTGCTCTAGTCCTGATTTGCTTGTATCTTTCTTTTTGCCAACACATCTGATATGTTTATTTTAATTCACCGAACATTTCATGTAGCGTTGCCACTTTTCTGCATGCGACAAAATGGTTTGGCTGATGGCTTTTGCTAGTTTTCATTCTATGATGCTTTGATTACACTGGCTTAACTATCCAATATACACCTCACGACTGTTTTTGATCTGCAGTTATAGAACCTCACTTTGCCTTCAGTTTAAACCTCGTCATATCGCTGCTGGGGCTGCATTTCTCGCTGCCAGGACCCTAAATTTTGAGACAGCCTTACATCCAAGCATTTTGCACCAGTTTCATACGACACCATCTATCCTCCAAGGTATCTAGTTAACGAACTTTCTGGTATCGCATGATTGCTGATGATGTTTACCTTATGTATATACTTTTTTGTTGGAGCTGCAGAAGTTGTCCAACAGTTGATGGAGCTTTCTTGACTCGAGGCAAGACCTCATTCTGCTTTTATAGTAGCAACTAGTTACTGTATCAGGAAAAGTTGGCTGCCCTAATGTCTATCAAGTTTGCTTTTGTATTTGCCCCTTGTGAACCTTATACTCAGTTACTAAGAAAAAAATCTAACTTCCAACGTTGCCACCTTTTTATCAATATGATATCGCTTCGATAATTTGCTATATAAAATCTGAAATTTTATTTTATTAGCAAAATAGTCTATGCTTTGAATGTATCATAATTTTACAATCTGTAAAATTCCAACCCCTAATTTATCATTATTTATTATTGTTTCAAAAACTCGGAATGCTTTGAATATTCACACATGATTAAAACTACTTAATTGAATTGTGAACTCTGACAATGAATTGCCTTTTAATGGTGTTGACTAGGACAATTATGTTCACACAATAATCTCCTTAGGTTTTACTTGAATTCATTCGGTTGTATTCATTTTATCCTCGGACCGCTCCGCTTTTGTTAAGTGCTTTCAAATTGAAATAGTCATGCATTGCTTTTAAAATAGATGGTCTCATTTCATTGATCTATGATGCTATTTTTGTATTCCAAGTGATATATGATGCTCTTTTGTATTATAAGTGATATAAGATAGGAATTATTAAAAACTTTATGCTTAACCTTGTATTGTTCACAACCTTCTGTTAAGTATTTAGTTTATGTTCATGAACCTTCAAATGGTTCCTTCTCTTATGATGAAAATGAAAAGCGAAATCATGGTGATATTTAACAAAAGAATGATTCATTTATGTATATGAGAGATTTATTCCACCATTTAATTTAATGTTTGAGGACAGCAAGTCACTAGTTGTAGAATCAGGAGTAGAGAGCCAGCGCCCTGGGTATAGTTTCTGAGAGGTGGATATTATTAAGGGTTCAATTTGGATAAAATTTTTGAAAAATATTTTTCTCAGGGTGGTTAAGTGTAACTTTCTAATTTATCTTCCCGTAGATAGTTGTGGAGTCAACTATATCGAGCCGTTAAGTGGCAGATTTCACTTTTTTTTTGTTACAAAAGGAGCAGGCAGTTGGCTGTCCCACGGTGATTGGTACTAACAAAATGTATAAGATTTTTTAGGTATCTGACTTTCTCCCTATAAAAGATTGTTGTGTTAGAGTATCCACAATAGTTTGGTATATTTCTCCTAAATATTTGTGGTCTTCACGTCCACATCATCAATCAAATATCTCACTTATTAAATATCTCAAATCTCACAATTAAATATTTATGAGTCCTACTTACCAAATATTTTACACTCAAGTATCTCCAATTCTACAATCAAATATTTCATCAACCAAATATTTATAGGTTCCATTATCATTTTATCTCTAATTCCTTATCAATTTTTAATTTAATATATTTCATAAATATTATTTTATGTAATATTATTTATATTTTGATAATTATTAAAAAAAATAAAAAAAATATGAATTACTACTGCAGCAGGTGACCCAACAACAACAGACACTTTATGTGTCAACTAGGATGGAAATCATCGGGTATAATTTTATACCTAGTAATTTCTAAGGGACGGTATATATTTGGTAGTGGGAATGGTAATGAGTTTGATTGAAGGGTGATCCTGTCTGGAATCGGCACGATAGACGCTGGGAATGACCGTCTGCGTGCTCTCCTGGGCTGCCGACTGAGCGGGAAAAAAGGGGGATTCCCAGCTGCCTGCACACACAAAGCTCAAACAGAGCGTTAGCTACCAAACCAGGGTGAGGGACCCTTGTT
>JBAMIE010073170.1:0-17420 GCA_037177295.1 Kaempferia parviflora
TTAGGTTATATTTTATTCGCCATAAATTTGGTTATGTGATTACCAAGTAATCACATAACCAAGGTTATATATGATAACTTGAACCAAACACATCCTTATAGCTTGTTCTAAGTCATCCTTGCCCTAGGGCGTAATATAGATGGTGGACGCATGATATTTCTGACGTGCAGCTAGGGGTCGATTCCTAGGAACTGATACCTTGGGATATACCCCACCATGCATCTGACGCCTATGTATATGCATTTATCTCCCTTCATATCCGTGGGGCTGACTCTAGTGGGGCCATTGATGTGACGGTTCTATTTTTTTTTTTCGGTTCTAAGTCATCCTTGCCTCCAAGTTCACCTATTGCACCAAACCTTCAAGCTATCACACACCTACAATCTCCATAATCATATATCCACAACAACTTAATGCTCCTCGCCTTAAAATACCCTCCAACCTCTCCTCTGAAGCCCTAACATTTTTTTTTAGGTCTCTAAGCAATTAAGGGTATATCAACTCGACGTATTAAGTCATCAAGTTCTATGAACTCCAAGTGAATTATTTAAGTCCATGCGCATTTAATGCATATCTCAAAATTATAGGTAAAATATAATTTAAAACATAAGTAAAATTAAAATAATATTTTAATTTTTGAAAAAATTGAATTAAATAGTTGCTAAATACAAATATTGATGTAGGAATATAAAAATAAAATGAAGCGTGAAATATTCCTTGATTCTCCTTCTGGAAGAAATTTGAAACCGTGGCAGCTGCTGCGCGCAACGCGGGATAAGAAGACGCCGTGCCCCGTTGACTGGAGGATGATGAAGTGCTCCAGGAGGGGTGACATGGCATGGCATCTTGAACAAGTCTTAAAGCCGGTGACGCTATCTCGCGCTCCCCATTTGTGGCATTCCAGTAAATAACTCTTCGTCCCTGCCCTTGCTTGTTAATACCGGCAGTAGTTGCCTTGTTGGAGCAGCCTTTGAATACGCACCTGCTTTTCCTCCCCGTTCCCCTTGGTTGCATCGTCCTCCTCTTCCTCGGCGAGAGAGAAGAAAAGAGGAAGAAACGAAACCCGAAATCGCCGTCGTCAAACACGGCGGTCCTTCTCTTTCTCATCGGTCGCCGAATTCTTCATTTCCTAAGGATCAAAAGGTTAGATTTGTATTCCCCCTTCGTATTATTCGACCATTTTAGCTACCGGGTGTCCATTCTCTCTCTCTTGAGATCAGTTTCTTCAGGGACATGGATATAGAATGTTTTGTTGTTGTTGTTGTTGTTGTTATGATGATGATGATGATGCTTCGGCGTTTGTTCATCTTGTGTATGTGAGTTTAGATAAAGTGTTATGTTGTGAATATTATTATGCTTTTCAGTTGATGCAGTAAAGTTCAAGAAATATCTATACAGCAGTAAGGAGGAAAGTGTTCGTCTTTTTTGCGGTATGCTTGAAAAGATCATCATGATCCAGCTGTGTGAAACTGCATAGATCATCCATCTATAAAAATGTATCCAAAATTATATCGCTAGTGCCCAACGTATCAGCTTTTTTAGGAATTAAGTTTACTGAGTTTTGTCTCGCATTAATAATTCTAAGTTTAGAGTTTTATCATGAGTTTATAGATACCCATGAAATAGAGTCCAAATTATATGTGGTATTAGAGTCCAAATTCTAGGGTTAAAATTCCAAAAATGATTCACAAGAGGCTGACCTCTCGTCTACCTATCAGCCCCTTTTATTCAAATCTCTCTTCTTCCCCTCTAACGAGGAAGCTTATTTATTATTAGATTCTTCTTTCTCTCTTACCTTCTTTTCCTTGGGCTACTCCGTTGCTATGACAGTGTCAACATTTCATACACAATGAATGAACTGTGATAACTGCAACAACGTCTCCCAATCGGATTCATGCCAATTTCTCTATTCAAGCAGCCCGGGCTTTATGATATTCTTCCCATTGAGTTGGATAGGAGGAGGTCAGTCCTCTCACTCTCGACTTTTGTTAAGACTGAGGGATAAATCTAACATTGACATTGCAAGTGTGGGGAGCTACTGCCAAGAAAATGAAAAGGGTACAATACAGGTACATTTAACCTCTTCTTCCTTCACCAAATCTAGAGTCCTGTACTAGATTCACTAGTCCTCTTGGGTCCACTACTCCTAGTTGCAGGTCCACAATGTCATATGACTATTTGGATCCCCATACACAACCACCAGTCCTCTTGACAACAACCAGTCATGTTGGTTGCCACACTTCTGCTCCTGCCACACACATTGTCTGCAAAGAGATCTCTTATAAGCATAAATCAATAGGTCTTCCTTTCGTCATTTTGGTAGCGAACATGCATCCATTCGATGTGATGTCTCACATTTCCTATCCTAGCTGTGATGGCCTCTTTTGTGTCATCTTTTGCAATCTACATTTCTAGAACTCGTCATTGTAAGTAAGATTTGAACATATCTTCTTATACTAGTAGTGATCTAGGTCTATTCCCGCTAAATCTTGTTGCAGCTGTATCATCACCTTTACTTTAGAGCTATTTAAGCTCCCTTGATCTTGTGTCGCCAATTGGTGTTCGAGCAAAATATCTTCCTATTGCTCCCCATCTATGGTTGTGCTTCTTCCTAGCAAGAAGCTTCACTCTTCTATAATTTGGTCCCTATTCAAATTGAGTGTTTTTCAGAGTTGATGTGTGGCTTCCCCCTTCGTTTAACAAGTCTAGGAGGAGAGATAGTGTTATCTACGTCTCTATAATAAGATTTGATGGTCTTCCAAGTCATCAGTTGTTTCATTTTCCTTAATTTGCTCTTTGGACTTTTGTAACTTGCCCTCTTTTACCTCAACCTTCTTAGTACAGTTTTTTCTTTCTAATAGAACACCAAATCGAATTGAAACTCCCATGGAAATCGATACCAAGTTGATGCTGCACAGGATAATTATCTCATATGGACAACAAACCTCACACACACACACACAAAAAAAAAATTATTAGAATCGAAAAGTTAACTTATACTAGGAGGTATAGGGCCTTTTACATAACAAAAGGGCCTAATCTCCTTAACAATTTTTCTTAAATACAAGGACTAACTTACCCTAAGAAATCTAGCAAGCTTTTTAAAAATTTATAACTCATAATTAAAACTAATTCTAATTAAGCCTAAATTTTAAACTTTATCATTTTCTTGATTAAGAAGAAATCAAGTCTAGACAAATTGTTAGTACATTTTTGCACCATTCTCTTCGATTAAAAAAGAGCATCTAGTTAAGCTACTAGTACATTTTTGCATCATTCTATTTGAATAAGAACTTGAGTCTAGACAAACTATCAGTACATTTTTCAGTTTATATTCCAAGTGTACAAAACAATTACTTCTCCAATTTTGTTGAGTATGTTTCCTTTATTATATTTCCTTCATAAGAAGTTTGTGTATTTCCATTCACGTCGGGGTCCTTGGGGAATTAAATTTTGACTTTGCTTTCTTTCTTTTTGGTTGTTCGTTCTGATAATGAGATGTTGCCTAACCAAGAAGGTAAAAAAAAAAATGCTTTCTTTAGCTTTACTATGAAAATGTCAATATGTGGATACAAAGAATTGAATGGCCCTTAGTAAATTAGTATTGATGTCAACTTTTTGCACACAAGTTGACAACCCTTGCATTGCATGTTTTATGTGAAAATAAATAAAATTTTTTAAATTTTGTTGTCATCAAAAAGATCATTAAATTAACAACTATTTTTTTACATCTTAAATTTTAATATCTTAAAACATTTTAATATTTTAAACATTCTCTCAAATTTATACACTTTATATTTTACCCTTAACCTTGAAATCCTTTAGGTACAATGGATAACAATAATACATTAACTAATTTTGAAAGATATTTTACAAGTATATGAAGAATGAGTTAAATTAATGTAAACATTAATACTATTTAAATTATATTGAAACTCTAGGAAGTATTTGCTAACAACTACGAGCAAAATTCAAAAAAGATTTTCACTAAAATAATGAACGATTGTATAATTAAAATAATTAACTTATTTGGAATAAATTAAAAATCTAATTAAATAATATAACTTGATAAATGAACACTTAATTCAAATAATTAAACTTAGTATGTGAAAAAGTTAGTTTAACTAAAATAAATCACAATAATAAAATATTAAAACATATAAAGTTTATTTAAAAGTCGATTCCACCTAGTGGGATAAGACTTGGTTGTTGTATAAAATTTATTTAAAATAAAATAAATAGAAAATAAAATATATGAACAAAATATGGCTGTGGAAAGATATGATCTTAAGAAAATTTAATAAGAAGGGAGGTATATGAATAAATGCGAGTCAAGAGTAATAATTTTTTTTGGTATTCCAAAAGCCTGTTACCTATTCAATTGTTCATATATGTATATAGATGTTACATTGAATTTCTTAAAATTACAAATATTAAATAAATGCATTTTATAACATTACTAGTCATTCAATATAGTTGAAGTTTTCTTTTCTAAAAAAATACACATGTAGTCATTATTGAATTTGATTAATATTTAAAATTATAGATATATAATTCCTTAGAAAGGTTTAGATATATTATGTTCTATGGGCATAAGTATATATATACAACAACAACAATTAAACCTTATCTCACCAGGTTGGGTTGGCTCCAATGATACATACATATATATATATATATAGTTTTATTAGAATACCTAAAGAAGTACTAATATTATTTTTAAAAACTATATCTATATCCATGCATTAATTTAAATAGTTTGGACAATATAGATGCACGCTTAAATGATGTAGATCATGCAAGTTATGAATGCTTGAATATTAGGATGGTAAAGGAGAAATGAATAGCAAAACAATATATTATCATTTGATGTTGTCCACCGTATAATGTATAAGAAGTACATTATACGATAATTGTGATCCATGTATGAGTCAACTACAATAACAATTATGTTACAATTTGTTCATAATATAAAAAAAGATAAATAGCGCCATTGATACTTATGTCACGATGGTTATGTCATAGTTTAAATGCATAGTTAGCATAAATATGACTAGATAAGAAGGTTTCTAAAGAAGATGACATGATTCAATTTGAGTTCATGAATATAAGGGATAATTTCTATCACTAGGCACTTTGTAATAATTATTACACAATACAATTAATAATATCAACACATATTTCTCATATAGCTCATTAGAAACATCAATTCAAAGACAAGTAGTAGAGAGCAAAACTAATTCTCTTGGTCAATGAGCATTAGAGTTATGTGTACTATAAATGATATATAATAATGACATTCTTGATTGATTTAGTTGTCAAATGATTGTCTTGCATTCTTATTTCATAAATTTTTTTTTTGTTCAATTTCTTCCAGTCTCTTCAGGTGGCATGAACCACTTAATTGTGATCTTGAGTCATTGTCAATAGCATATCGATTATTTTTAGTAGAGGTCAACTCAACAGAAGGTTCTTCTAAGATCACATGATAAAATGACATCGTCAAAATCTCCTCTGAGAATGAACTCTTCTAAGTCATCTTGTAGTTCAATTAATTGATTTTATAATGAAAAAATAGTTATTTGATTTGATTACAAGGTTAGTAGTAGCTTATGTTTAGAAGGGAATAATTCAACATATGACATCTTTAAATTTAAGTCACATGGCAGGAGCTCTAGATGTCATCTTTGAAATATATTCCACTTTTCAATAATCTAATTTTTTTCTACTTGGATTTCTTTCTTTTATTTTCATCAAACTTTATGGTCATGAGAAGATTTACTTCTTACAATTTTCATACGCTCAAGATAGTATTCGGCCATTAAAATGCTATTATAGATTTTCACGGTAGAAGTAAATGAAAATACTTTACTTCCTCTATGAATTTATAACCAAAATCCACTAATAAATTGATGGTGGGTACACCAAGGTTTTTCTTTAATACCGCAATGCCTCTATTAATTATATTTTAGCACACATAAGAATGATTATTATAGGTTTATAATTTATTATATAATTAATCCCAAAAATATAGTGGAACATACTTTTTAGTTAATTTAACTGTTTCACTCAAACCATTGTGCAATAGGATTTTTTCCTATCATTTAATAGTTGTCCTCAATCAGTCAGTTGTTGTTGTTGTTGTTGTTGTAGTAGTATTTAATAGTTGTCCTCAACAAGTCAGGTTGTTCAATATGGGCAATGCTACACAATTGAAATGTCTTCTACATTTGCTAAGCAACCAAGAAATGTATTAGAATTCAATCATCCATCCAAAGCAACGATTGTTTTTAATAATGTGACTGGATTTTTCTATGAAAATAGTGCAATATGATTGAGGGCAAGGTTGTCAATTATCTATGGAGTTATATATATACAACAACAATAACAACAACAAAACCTTATCACACTAGGCTATATGGATCCTTTTAGGCCATTGAGCTCAATCTCCTACTATATCATCATCTATATTTAAATAAATTTTATCTTATTTTATTGTTGCTAACTAAGTCTTTTTTTGGTCTTCCTCGTTTGATATGCGCGTTTGTCATAGTTTCACATCGCCTAACTGGAGCATTTAGTGATAGTATATACTCGTACCATCTTAAACGTGTCTCTCAAAGATTTCCCTCAATAGATGCAACTTCAACTTTCTGTCTAATACTCTCATTTCTTATCTTGTCCATCCTCGTATGTCCACACATCCACCTTAACATCCTCATCTCTGCAACTCTTATCTTCTGCTCATGTGCTCGAGTCATAGTCCAACATTCAGCTCCAAAAAACATAGCAGGTCTAATTGTGGTTTTGTAAAACTTTCCTTTAAGTTTTAGAGGTACTTTATGATCACATAAAACACCCTCCATTTATGTATGACATCTCTCTCAATCCCTCCATCGTTTTGATCCTAAATATTTAAAGCTCTCAGTTCCGGGCAACTCGTCATCTCCTATCTTAACAATGATCTCATTACATCTAATATTGCTAAACTTAAATTTCACATATTCTGTCTTTATTTTACTGCGCCTAAAACCTTTCCCTTTTAGTATTTTCTGCCAAAATTCTAGTTTAGCATTTGCTCCTTCACATGTTTTATCTACCAAAACAATATCATCTGCAAACAACATGCACTACGGTACTGTGTCTTAAATGTGTGTAGTGAGTTCGTCCATAATTAGTGTAAAAGGATAGGGACTTAGAGTTGATCTTGATGTAATACTTATTAGTTTAATACTCATAGAGTTGATCCTTAAATTACTCCCCCTGAAGTCTTTACTCTAGTCGTTACATCCTCGTACATTTCCTTAATTAATTCAATATATGTTTGCGCTAACACTTCTCTTTTCTAGACTTCTCTATATAATTTCTCTTAGGACTCTATCATAAGTTTTTTCTAAGTCAATAAATATCATGTGCAGATCTTATTTTTGCTCCTGATATTTTTCAATTAGTTGTCTAAGAAGATGTATAACTTCTATTGTCGACCTTCTAGGCATAAACCCAAATTAATTTTCGATCAACGCAGTCTCCTTAATCTTTTTCTATTATTTTTTCCCACATGACTCATTAGTTTAATACTCATATAGTTTGCACAATTTTGTGTGTCTCCCTTGTTCTTATATAAGGGAACTAGAGTACTTATCCTCCATTGATCAAACATTTTTTCATTTTCAATATCATGTTAAATAATTTTGTAAGTCATTCAATACGTTATTTCCCTAGGCACTTCCATACCTCTATCAGAATATTCCGATGGCTTTTCCATTGTGCATCTCATTTAAAGCTGGTTACTTCTGAAGTTTAAATACTACGATAAAAATTTAAATTTTTATACTACCTACTTAAATTACATAAGTCAAGTTGGTCACCTAAACCTTCATTAAAATATTGATGAAAATACCTCTTTTGCCACTCTTTTATTTCTCCATCATTTACTAGTACCCTATTACATTCATCTGTAATACATTTTATTTGGATAAAATCTCATGTCTTCCTTTTTTCCACTTTAGCTATTCTATAAATGTCTCTTTCCCCTTCTTTTGTATCTAATTTTTGATATAATCATTCAAAAGTTTCATTTTTTATTTCATTCATTACTTTCTTAGCCTCTTTCTTGGCTATTGTATATTTTTTTAAGTTTTCCTCGTTCTTACAAATATATAATTCCTTATAAACAGTTCATTTTTCCTTCACAATAATACTTTCTCATTCCACCACCAAGATTCCTTACTTAGTGGTGCATGTCCCTTTGACCCACTGAGTACACTCTTAGCTACTATTTTTAACTTTGATACCATCTTATCCAATGTCATATTAGAGTCACCGTATATTTCACTTAATACTTGTACTCCTACCTTCTCATTAAATATATTTTGCTTCCCATCTTTTAACTTTCACCACTTAATTCTAGGAGTCGTATATATTTTCTTTCTATTGATACTATGATTAAGACGTATATCCAACACTACTAACCTATGTTGGGTAGTTAAGTTTTCTCTAGGGATGACCTTGCAATATTTATAAATTTTTCTATCCCTCTTCCTAACCATAAGAAAGTCAATTTGAAATTTATTATTTTCACTTTTGAACGTGACTAAGTGATCTTCTCTTTTCTTAAAAAAATGTATTAGTTAATATAAGGTCATATGCTATCGCAAAATCTATTATAGTTTTCCCAATTTCATTTCTCGTTCAAAACCCATAACCTCATGTACTCTTTCATATTCCTCATTTTTCATTGACATGTCCATTTAGATCACCTATTATTAAAATCATTTCATTTGACGTAATATTTGTAATACTTCATTTAAGTCGTCCTAAAATCTTGATTTAGTAGCTTCATCTAATCCTACTTGCTGAGCATATGCACTAATTATGTTCATAATTTCTTTCGCCACTATTATCTTAAGGGCTATAATTCTATCCCTTTTTCTAACTATTCCTAAACTTGAGTTCTCTATCATCTTTGCCTTCTTGCCCACCCATTTTGTTTCTTGTACCTATAAAATACTAATTCTTCTCCTAATCATCGTATCTACTACCTCCATTGATTTACCAATGAGGATTTCTATGTTCCATGTTCTAAATTTTAGACTATTAATTTTCTTATCATATTTGTTCTTATCCAATCTATGGTGTGAGAACTTTTGCCTATTTAACACTATACTCAAGTTCTCATAGAGATGTAGCGGTCATTGCTGATACGTCGGACCTGCAACGCGAACTCTTGTATATTTAGCACTACACCCAAGTTCTGGAGATGTAGCGGTCTTTGTCGAGACGTTCAGTCGGACCCTGCAACGCGCTCCTTCTAGGAAAAAATCTAGCATTAACACAATAGTTTAATTGATTCATTCATTGAATATTTGCCATAGTTTTAACGTTGGCAGACAACCTAACACTGGTTCGCCATGGGCGGAGTTATGGAGCTATATATATATGAATGATAATATTCATTAAATTATTCGAATGATCCAATCTAGTTTTCATAACACTAAGTTTATCCTCAAATGAATATAGTTGGTTACATCTTCTATGTATTTGGTAGCAACAAGGTATTTCCTCTCATTATGTGGATGTAAGTATTTTAACCACAATTTTGCTTTTAAAATAAAGCAATGCGGTAAATTAGGTCAATAACGAGTTTTGTAAATAATGAACCTATTCTAGCTAAAATGTGATGCATAAACTAGATGAATGTATGATCTTTTTTTTTTTTAAAGACGTATGATGGTTAGATAAAGAAATGATGAGTTTATTAATGTGACTGATGATGAATTTGGAATGATGGTACAAAGGTTTTATTTAAAAAACTAATTAAATGCAAGAATTTAAACTAACCAAATAAATAAAAATTATTTTCAGAAATAGAGGTTGTACTCCTATCGAAATTATACATCTCAACTCCATTTGTTGAAGTTATTATCCATATATCTTTGTCAGTCAACAATATAGTAACGCAGAATATGCATTTTCAATTTGCTAGACCTCTTGGCATAGACACTAAATCAGTCTTGCTTGAAATACTAATCCTTTCACAAGATCCATATCTAGGTCCATAGACAATCCAAACCTTGGACAGAATTTCAAATGGTGTTGAACTGACAAGTTAAAAGTTATTTCTTCTGTTGCTACAATAATTTTTGCTTGCTTTCTCTTTTTGAGCCATGAAAAAGATAAAGCATTAATCAAAATGTCACCAGGAAATTTACTGTTTGATCTTGTAGTCTCCAGAAAAAGTAACCTAATTCCCATGCCTATAGAAGAATCATGTCTGAATTAAGAGAAAAAAGGATGCAGGGAGTTCATGATGGAAAAAGATGATGTAATGGCACATTGTTTTTTTAAAAACATATATATATATATATATATTAATGAAGTAAAAAGTGAATAGTGCTATGCCATTCAACACTAAGGATGTGGACCTTGATGCCACATAGGAGGCAGAAGACTTATTCCTGATTTGAACTTTTCAAGGCTGGGTCTTTGAGTGAAGACTATGCACTAGCAATGTAAACAAGGTTGAGGACTACAAGCACACCTTTAATGGAGAAGAGGAGGGCAGTGTGGTGTTGGGCATTGACAGAGGTTCGACGTTCTAGCATTGGTCAGCACATGTAGTGGCTAGAGATGGTTCTAACACTAGTGGAGGTTTGATGTCGTATGAACAAAGAGCCAACAGGCAGGCAACATGTGTGCAACTCACATGAAAGGCAACTGTGGAAGGAGGTTGGACACATCACAGTGATACTGAGCTCAACTCGCAACTGGCTAGAGAAGTGGTAGGTGATGGTGCTTATAGTGCACTGAGCTATGCTATAATTTCTACTAGAGAAGTCATTCAACAATCATTGAAGTTGCTTTCTCTCTCTCTCTTGTACGACCGTTGGCTCCAAACCTCACAAACAAGGGTGTTAAGATCATACAAATTTATACAACTCTTATCATACAAGGGTTTGGTCTGATGGGCAGAAATTGCCTATAGAGAAGATTTATAGTTCTATTTTTGGTGAGTTTAGTGTGTTGGAGAAGAGGTAGACGCATCTAAATGGGTATTGAATGAGGGCTTGTGTGTGGGATCGAGGAAAGATGGTTGTGACTCCTCTCATGAAAGCAGGGAGAGAAAAACACGAGAGAGAACTTAGAAAAATACCAAACACTAATCAGGATTCAGCTTTAATTCCACTTGATGCAGCACCAAAATTGAATTAAAACTCAGAGAATTGACCTCAAATTAACACGATATAGGGGAATAATCAGCTCACACTGAGAGCAAATCTCACACAGAGAAATCTTACACTAGGAAAAATCTTGTTAAAATTGAAAAACTAACTTATAAGAGAAGAGATCTAGGCACTTTTTATAGAACAGTTAAAACACTTAATCTCCTTAAACTAATTTAACTAACGATAAGGTCTAATTTATCCTAATAAATATAACAAAATTTTTAAAATTTAAAATTAGATTGTTCCACTCTTCTTTCAACATTGTTATCATTTTTGCTATGTCCAACAAAGGGAAAGGGTTGAGTTATGCTATCCATCCCTAGTGAAAACTCGAAGAAGAAAAAAAAACTTGTTTTCATTTTTTTTAGCAAAGTGTTGAATTGTGCAGTCAAATCCTTTCTGTGGGACTTTTGTGCTCTTTCTTTTTTCCTTTAATCTATTATATGTTGCATGCACACCTTTTGGAAAAAATATTCAAGATATGTCCTGAGATCACTTTTCATTCTTGTTTCACTTTTTCCTTCTTTTTTATCTCGTCTCTTTGTTGATGTGTTAATCCAAGGTCAAACACATCAATGGTTGATCCTACGTTGAAGGGATCATCCCTTGCATGCTTCAACTATTTCTAGATTTTTATTGATCTGACATCAAAGGAATTACTGGTTGTGTGCTTCGTTAACTCAACTTGTTTTCTCCTACATGCTTGTGTCATGCTATTTCTAATTCATGCAACAAGTTGGATAAAGATAGTTTTTATTCACTGGCTTAAAGGAGTGTTAAAGGTATTGGTTTATTAGGCATTACGTGGTGGGGTTCAGTCCCACATACTTTTAGGTTTAGGGTTCCATCATGAGTATATATACACCCATGTATGACTATTTCATCATAAGACAATATAATATTTTCCTACCCCAAATTCTACATCTAATAGTATTCACTTTTTAAAACTCTTGTATATATCTTATTTGCATTTTGTTTAGCTTCTTTTACCCCTTACAATTTCTACTGTAAGCTATTCAAGTTATCTACCTGCAGGTTTTATTGGTTTTCTTTGAATATGTCCATATCATCTTAGTTTTTCTAGATATTTTTTATTTCATCTTTCCTACTAATTCTAAACAACATTTCATTACTGTTAAAGTACTGAGAAGTCTCACATGACTCATCCTTTGCCATCAGTTCTAGACATAACAAATGATTTGCTATTAAATGCTAGGTCCTGGAGCTGGGTAGAAATAATATGCACAAGATCCACCAACTTACAAGGTCTAAACAATATGTCATTGTATAGTCCTGATCACCATCTCAGTGTTTTAACTGAAAGGGCAAAAGCCTTTTAACTCAAGATTGAATATCAGTTAGGCATATCATCCTCAAACTTTCATGATGTTTCTTATCCCATTTGTGAAAATTTGTACATATATCATCTAAAAGTTCTCCATTAGACACACTAGAATCAGATAGTTATGTTGGATGCATCTCCGGGAGACAGGAGTCCAATACTAGGATTGTGACGTAGAATCCTTTTCCTATGATTATTTCTTTGCAAAGCTACTCGAACATTTTTTATGTTTCTTTTGGCTTATAATAGCATTCATGCAAACCTTAGTCTAGTCATCACTAAGATCTAGAATTGTGTAATTAAGAATTTAGAGTAAACTAGTTTTATTATCTATCTAGCACTAGCTCAATTTTTAAAATGTAACACTTTATCCACCTGACTTCTGTTATCCTTATGTTGTAGTACCGGAGTTGCTTCCTTTGGAAACAATTGGTTGTCTTTTGTCTGTATTAAGCATTGAAGATGTAATCCTAATGCAAAGAGTCTTTTATTTAGTTTTTTTACATCCGAATCTGTATGGATCTTTCGTTGGCTATTTCTTCTAAAGGTTTAGAGTTTATTATTTTTGCAACAAAATTTGTTTATGTACAAAATAATAACACATTTTGTGATTGCTATTTCTCCCTAAGCTTTAGCAAGAATGGAATGAACTCCTAAGGTGATAATACCCAATAATTTTCTCTAATGTTTTAAAGAGAGGGGATCTTCTCAAATAAATTATCTACCTATTCTCTTTGCTAAAAGAAACATCAAAAGCATGACTAGTAAAAATTTGTGTGAATACACTTTTTTCTTTTGTTTTAATTATATCACGATTATTCCTTCCCTTAAATTTGGCATATCCTGTTTTGTAAACATGATAGCACTTTTCAATTGAATTTCATCCTATTCATATGCCTTGTCTAACAGGTTTTCTCGACTACCATGTCAAATTCACCTGAGATGTTAGTGAAAAACAGTGATACCCCTGAGCTACACACAATGGAAGAAGAATATGCAAGACTAGTGTTGCCAAGAGAGACCAGATTATCCAATTTTGATTCTCAGCAGGCAGTTCAAACAGATAAAAAGTCCTGCATCTGGTGGATGAAAATGCTTTTCATTTGCCTTCTTTTGGTGCTACTCATTTCCATCATTGTGAAATGGGGAGTTCCATTTGTTTTTGAAAAGGTAACTCATTTTCCCTTTCTCCATGTTAAGACAGGAAGTTTCATTCCATCACTCCTGGCTTATGTGTAGAGATGTCTAGCTTGCATATATGCTTGTGGTATTTGAGCAGGAAGTCTAGTGCAACGTGAATTAAGAAGCAAACACCTCATCAAAATAAAATCTAATGTGAGATTCATTGTTATATAAATCTCCAAACTACCCCCTTAACATGGTTTTTAGGTCCAATAACTTCTTGCTCTGCCACTTGCTGCTTTGCTAGTTCCTCACCAGCAGTGCTATAAATTCACACATTCATGTTCCTTGTTTGGCTCTGATATTAAGCTAGATTAGTTTTGATCTCAAAATAATTCACTTGTTTTGATAAATTTGTAACCTATAGAACATGTCCTGGTGGTATCACTATTGGTATGCAATTTTTATAGATATCTCTGTTTAGAAAAAATATACAAATATTTGCACAAGCATCATTTATTTGCCATGTTGATCATGTTCTCAACTGCTCAATAGATTCTTCTACCAATGATGGAGTGGGAAGCAACTGCTTTTGGGCGGCCAGTTCTTGCTTTAGTACTTGTTGCATCCTTGGCGTTGTTCCCAGTTATTCTAGTTCCTTCTGGACCATCAATGTGGCTGGCGGGAATGATTTTTGGATATGGTCTTGGATTTATCATAATCATGGTAGGAACTACAATCGGCATGGTGTTACCTTATTTTATCGGTTTACTATTTAATGAGCAGATACATGTAAGACCTTTCTCGTCTCTATTTTCATTTTTTTTTCCCGTACAAATAAACCCAAACTGAAGATCCAAGTTAATCTTTGTTTTTTCTCCCTGATCAACATATGCAGAGGTGGTTGAGTAAATGGCCACAGCAGGCTACCATCCTTAGGCTGGCTGGGGAAGGAAGTTGGTTTCAACAATTTCAAGTTGTTACGCTATTTAGGATTTCACCATTTCCATATACGATCTTCAATTATGTAGTAGTAGTGACGAGTATAAAGTTTGAACCTTATTTTTGTGGTTCAATCGCTGGAATGATACCGGAAGCTTTCCTCTACATTTATAGGTTAGTGATCTGTTTGCTGGTCCATTTATTTTTCCATCGTTTTTGCTTGTGAACCGATCAAATATTTGTTTATTTGTTTATTCTCAGTTTAAGATTCGGATTCATTTATACGTACGACCATGTGAAAGAGTTGGTTAGCCTTAGCTCATTGATATCTCCTTGACCATATTCCATCTTGACATTCCATTTTACTGGAAGCTTTTTCCGCGTTTCTAGTTTATGTAACTTGTGACTAATTTATCATATTTAAAAGTTTACTGGATTTGGTTTGATGCAGTGGACGATTGATACTGACATTGGCAGATATGCAATATGGAAAGTATACCATGAAGCCATTGGAGATTGTTTACAATATCGTATCCTTCATAGTTGCTGTTGCCATTACAATTGCCTTCACAGTTTATGCAAGGCGAGCTTTGAATGATCTTAAAGAGGCAGAAAGCAGTAACAGTGAAGACATCCATGCAAATCATAATTTGATGGAGCTTGATAAATTTCCATAAGAGAAAGCATGGTCTTGTTCTTTGCCAATCACTGATGTGTGATATAAAAGCATAGTGGAAGTCTCTAACCATCTTGCTTGTAATATAAAAACATTCATGCTCTTGATGATTGGTAAGAAAAAGATAAATAGATTGACCATGCAACACAATTATCAGGGGAATCATTTAAGCAGACAATTACAGTGTACAATTTTGCTTGCTAGTTTCTTTTTTTTATCAGCATTTTGTATAAATGTATGTTTCTTTTGTTTATTAACTTTTTGTACAAATGTGCTTTCTTTTGTTTATCAACTTTCTGTACAAATGTGTGCTTTCTTTCACCAGCACAATGAAATTCATTTTCCAGGAAACGTGAATCAGTGTGAAGAAAGAATATTTGAATCGTTGGGAATAGAATTGCATGCGTTGATGAACTATAGTCAAGTTGAGATGTATGTCATTGTCTACCAATGACATTTTATGGTCGTAAGCTTTTCCTTGGGTTCGACAGCTCCTCCATGACAGTACGTTAAAGTGAGGCTGATGCATCTATCAATAAGAATACAATATTTTCTCAAAGGGCGCACTACATTTTGGTACCTTGGTTGGCGGAAACACTGCAACTTCTTGTACAAATAATAGACAATAAAGTTATGAGGGAACACTTGGATTCCAACAACCACCAAAGTCTAAATTGGAGACACTAGTAGAGAATTTCGTCATTGTTCAAATTAAACAAAATGAGAAGTTCGATCAAATGCGCCAAGACACGGGATAAGTGCTCAAACAAATGGAGCATTGCAATGCTCTTACCTTGAGGAGCGGTAAAGCTTTGACAATCCGAGGGAAAGCAATAAAAGTGAAGGTGTTATTGACAAAGAAGATGAAAGAACCCGCACATCATCCGTTAGAGAGGAGCCTACAAAGGAGTCCGAAGAGACAATTGAGGAACCTAAAGTCAAGACACCATTGAGGAAACTTGTTGGCCAAGGAGAAAGTAGACGAACAATTGAGCCAATTCCTAAGAAGATCAAGAAACTTGTTGTGAACATACCATTCCTCGACACCTTACAACAAATGCCAACCTTTTCAAAATTCATGAAAGGCATTCTTTCGCACCGGAGGAAGGTAGAGGACTGTAGAGGACTACGAGACTTGTAGATTTAACGGAGGAGTGTATCACATTAATCCAAAATAAGTCATCTCCTAAACACCAAAATCCAGGTAATTTTTTTATCCCGTGCATTATTGGTGATACTAAAATCAACAAAGCTTTTTGTGATTTCGATGCTAGAGTGAGCTTCATGTCTCTATCTATTTGCAAGAAATTTAGTTTGGGTGAGTTGAAATTAATAAACATGGCTTTACAACTTGCTGATCATTCCGTCAAGTACCTACTAGGTATTCTTGAGGATGTGTAGGTAAAGGTAGGAAATTTTATGGTGCCTACCGACTTTGTGATATTGGAGATGGAGGAAGACCCTCGAATCCCTATCATTTTAGGGAGACCTTTCTTAGCCACCATTGGAGCCATGATAAACGCCAAGAACCACAAGCTCTCCTTGACAGTTGGCAAGGACAAGATGGAATTTGATTTATCCAAGGCAGCAAGGCTACTAACCTAGCTTCTACAAAAAAAATGTCTGTTGTAGAGTAGATTGTTTGCAGATGGATGATAAAGTACCACGAGGACGCCAACAAATTGATTCGGTAAAGAAGGGGAGCATTGCAAAGCAAGTGAAGAAGAAGACATACCGGAGGTGGTCGAATGCGACCCCCTCAAACCAAAGGCTTCGAGTTGAAATTGACAGGGGTTGAGCTTGCGACATAAAACAAACGCTTCTTTAGAAACAACGAAAGTTTTTTTCCTTTTTTCGTTTAGGTTTTTTTCCTTTGGTGATTCACTTTTAACTTTTTTTGTTTAATTTCAGGGCCAAAAAATTCTCGGGCTGGCCGTGGCAACCGCCACGACCATGGTAGACAATATAAGAAGCAGCAAGGAGGACTCATAGCAGCCCCAAGGGCATGCCCGACCTTGCAAAGTCCAACAAGGTCGTGATAGTACTCGCTTAAAAAAATCTGTTAGGATCAAAAGAATTAAGATATTTTCATAATGGTATGATATTGTCCACT
>JBAMIE010073270.1:0-17417 GCA_037177295.1 Kaempferia parviflora
CTTGAGCGTTGGAGGACCGAACGAGGGACCCCTTCCCTGGTTTGGTTGCTGACGTTTTCTTCTAGTTTGTGCGAGTGCTTGCAGGAACGTGAGTGGGCGGACAGCTAGGGGGGCCATCTCATCATCTAGTCAGCTTTACATTCTCCACTTGTGATAGAGAAACATCCCCGGTGTCATCCGCCCTATTTCAGACAGGATCAATAATAAATGTTCATATTAAACAAGTAAAAGGAAGATAAAATAAAAAGACTTAGTTAGTAATAATAATAAAATAAGATAAAATTTATTTAAATATAAATAATAATATAGCAGGTTAGAGTCTAATAATATAAATAATTTTCCTTACCAACTGAGTTTTTTTAATTAAAGTAATTTGGGTATTCAATTTTGAAAGTAATTAGCTTGATCTCATAAAAGTTTTTTCACCGGTAAGCAATTAGATCCTAAAGATGATCAATCCAATCATATAGAAATTTTTCCACTAGCAAACGACCAACTTTCTTAGATTTATCATCCTACTAAAGAAAAATTACTACAATATATCACAGTTATCATTTAAATCTTAAATATCTTAACTGTCTACTGTAGCCCTGAGACCTTACCAATTACCAACTCATACTTGCTCAAGAAAAAGATCATTGTAATGTCTTTTATCATTATTTTGATGCGGCTTCAAGCTCTTTAATATCTTGTAGGAGGAAAGTATGTAACATAAGCATCTAAAATAGTAAGTAGCGATTCTTAACCTCTCTAAAATTAAACTCTTAGCATTGAATGGTTTAATTTTATTTTTCTTCCATAAAATAATTACCATATTTAATATGAATGCTTACAAGTGTTTGCATACTTTAGTAAAAAAAAAACTGATAAATCAGTTAACTTCATTGACTATTTTTAGGATGACCAGTTTAACCCCGCAAAAATTTCTCACCAACCACTAAGTAAATCGGAAAGCACTCGTGGTGGACGACCCAGAAGTCCATCGTCCCTTAGTTGCGAATCTCATTTGGAGAAAAAATTCCTACAAATACACCATAGCTGGGAATCAAACCGTGAGTGCCTGAGAGACAACTGAACGCTCTTACCGCTGCACCATAACCCCGGGGCTGCTTGCATTATTGAATTTCCTTCTCATCTATTTTATTTATAAGGATTATTTATTTATTTTTAATTTTATTCAACCACCCATATAAGGAAAATAAGCTGGGCAAATTGAGTTGACGAACTGAGCAACACAATTCAAATCAAAGATTCAGGTGAGATAGAACCAATTAAACTAATTCAACCATTGAACTCAACTAAATAGAACACAAGCTAGTCAATGGGACCACCTGGGCCAATAGGCAAAGCAAGTCAAATTGAATGAATGAGTTGAATGCAGATGAGGAATTGAGCAAGTCAAACATAAACCAAATAAATAAGACAAACCATATAAAAACTAATTAAATGACCACAAATAAGCCATGTACTCTGATTAAATTAGAGGAGCCGAGCAATTTGAATAACCCGATTAAGTTAGAGCTGATTGAGTCAAAAAAAGTTGCTGACTGGACCAAGTCAATTGAGGAAACATTGACCGAGTAAAAACATGCCCGATTTATAATACCAAGTGTAATGCCCTTTAAACACCTTTGACAGTAGAAAGACAATTTTTTTTTTTTACCAAAATCTCACTGATGAAAAGCAAACTCTAAAAGACTAATCCTCCACCCGGTGGCCGAACACTACCCACAGCGTTAACCTTCCAACCATGTTAAAGTTCCAACAATTAAGAGTTTGCTTGGGAGTTCGCCAGGGCAAGGTGCGAGGTATGTGATCTTCTTCCTACAATAGGAACACCATTAATGAATAGGTAAGCCTTGGCACCCAGACACTTCTTAAGAGAAGCTTACTTACCTCACAACGTCTATATCGGTGACGTAAATGTACCCTGCAACGTTGCTGCAATGAAACAAAAATATCAATAGCACAAGCTAACTTTGAAGCATATATACTACACGAGCAAAACCATTTATATACAGAAATTTAGAATTTTATTCAGAATGAACTCAAAGATCAAATTTGCAACCATAATTGATTTGCAATTACATCAGAGATATTTTATTTCTGATAACTGAATTTTAATTATTTTTTTTTGTCATCCTTCAGCTTGTAATTTAGGTATCTCATGGTCCAGACATAATTATAATCTGAGCAGAAAAGAAGAAAACAACGAATTAAAGACCCTACCCTTTTTTTTAGCCCATGTGTCCAAGTATTTCTACACTTCATTCACTAACGGAAGTTTCCCACCGGCCACTAAGTAAATCCGAGAAGCACAGATGGGCAATTAAAGACCCTACCATGATTGTGTTGAGCATGGTAATTTTAGCGGCACAGCTAAATCAACATCAATGAGGCAACCTTATCCCCATGCCATCTCATCATGATCAACAAGTTGGATACGAATAAGAGACTCATGCTCAGCACCCTATTGTTACACTCTTTACTTCAAGGGAGGGTAAGGAACAAAAGGTGCGAAGAGAAGGGGGAAGAAAAGACGGAGAGAGGAGGGAAGAAAACTGTTTACTTAATTTAAAAATAATAATAATAAACAAAGAGGGAAAGAAAGTGAGAATGAAATAAATAATAATAATAAAAAAAAACAGTCCAATGCGGGTCTGAGGAGGGGTCTTTTACCCTACGTTGTATACGAATAGGAGATTAGGCTCAGCACCCTATTGTTACCTAGTCTTGATACTCTTTCCTTCAAGGGAGGGTAAGGAACACAAGGTGCGAAGAGAAAGGGGAAGAAAAGACGGAGAGGAGGGAAGAAAACTGTTTATTTAATTTTGAAAAAAAAAATAAACAAAGAGGGAAAGAGAGTGAGAATGAAATTAAAAAAAAAAAAAGAACAGTCCAATGCGGGTCCCGTGACTTCCAGGTCACATGGCAGTAATTTTACCATTACGCCAGTGAGAAAGAAATATAAGTAAATTTCCCTTTTCCCTTTTGATCTCCTCTCCTTCCCCAGTGCACCCAACCTAACTCCAAGGTCAGCAAGCACCATAACCCCCATTCTATCCTATTAGTCCAAGAGCCTCAATAGTCAATTCGCCAACTGCCCAAACCCATAGGCACCGGCATGAACCTGGATGAAGCCTCCTCTGCCTTCTAACAGCAGCGGCGGGGATGTGTCTTGCTGCTGTGGGTCTACAGCGAGCACAATGACATGTTCATCAGACAAGGATGAGTGATCATACAGTTGTATAATCACACTAATGAAATTTCAATTAACATCTAGGGTATAAATGCTATTTCACCACCTTCTGTCCTAGTTTTGGCAGTTTGGACAAAAGCAATTAACACATTATAAGTTTATCATTATTCAAAGTTTGAAAAATTAAATAGTCAGTTAAAAGTTCTATAAGTAATAAGTCAAAATTTGCAAGAAATTTTAATAGCCAGACAACTATATTAATGACTACTTTATGTTTGATTTTCTATATTGTAAGAGTCCACTTACTAGTATAAATGCGTTTGTTGTACTGCTGCAGTAAAAAATAGAAACGTGAAATTCTAAGAAAATTCTTCCTAGTGTGTGATGCATAGGATTCTTTATGTATGATGTCTAAGTCACTACCATCTACTAATGTTTTTTTTTTAAAAACTAAATTTCCAATTCCTACCCACATATCTTCAAACTATCAAACATTCTTCTTGTGTTCCAACATATTTGGTATCAAACGAGCTGAGAGGAGTTTGAGGAAAGTTAATTGATAGTGAGCAAGTTGAGATAAATTCCCCAATTTACCAGCCAATTGAATGATACAAGTGGCCACATAGAGTTGGAAAGACAAGTGGATGAGCTATTGCCAAAGGGTTTAATTCGTGAAAATCTAAACTCATATGTTGTGCCTGCCTTGTTGACATAAAAACAAAAAATACTAGTTAGCGATCAACAAAATCACCATCAAATATTGATTCCCAATTATCTAACATCATGATATGTTGCATATGTTGGTTGGTTCTTTTATTTTCAAAAATTGATTTGAAAAGTGGGTATCATAAAATACACATAAGGCTTAGAGACGAATGAAAAATAACTTTTAAAACTAAAGACAACCTTTATGCATGATGATGCGGTGGGATAAGGAGGGGGTCCAAAGCGGACATTGAGCGAAGGGCCAAGGTGACATGACGGTCAAAGTCTTAGTATACGTGGCGGTCAAGGTCTTGAACGGCGAGGAGGTCAAAGGAAAGGGACACTCAGTTCAGTCAACCGAGACCAATGTTGGTCAAGGCCCCCGATATAGTCTCACAAAGACTGCACACGGATCGACCTTCATGTCATTAGGTCATATTAAGTACCCGGTCGGTAACGAACAGGTCTAGTCAATGCATACTTAACCTACACCTTGGGAGCGTGGGGTTTCCTCGACTAGCCTATCGCCAATCGGACCTATTAAGTATCTGAATTATTCATAGATTCTCTACTCTCTCCCAACCGACGCGAGCTTATCTGATATGTGTCTTGCAAATGTAACACCCACCCAATCGGTCTTAGGCAAGTCGAATTTCCTAAACTACTACCCGATCAAACCTCACACTAGTCAGATAATCTAAATATTCACTCCGACCAGGCACATGCCGACCGATCCCCTAAATACTAAATCTCTTTTCAGACGCATATCCCTTCATCGTACAACCGGCAAGTTCGCACGCTAACTAGGTTTCTCAAGTCAAAGGCTGAGAGGCCGTTAGCTGGTTGACCCTTATGGGGGCTTAACTCTCTTATTATTGATAATCATACACCTCAAGTTGGCAACCGGTCGGTCTCTTTGAGCCGTAGTGCTTCAGTCACATTCGTTACTCCCAAACCTATAGTCGGTTGGTCACAGTCACATTCGTTACTCCCAAACCTATAGTCGGTCGGTTCCTTGACCAACCGGGCATTTCAAGAGTCGGTTCTTTCATCGCACAGGTAATCCACTCGTGAAGTGTTCTAACCTTGTGATCCCATCACTTTCACATCTAGCATAGACCCGAGCGGCCCACACGCTGATCGAACACATTCCCAGGATACAGCCTTGTTAGAGAATCGTAACTGCCGGTCCGAACAACCATCTGTAACAGAAAATTCCACTAGCTTGCATCCAAAAGCTTATTATGACGCACATTAGGCTTTTCTGATCTCCTCAACACCCGACACTCTCTGACAGGAATATTCCTTATCCTCTCAATATAATCGAGGCCTAGTAGGTAATATAATAAGGTACGCACGCATACTGAAAAAGGACTTTTGGCATTTTGCATTCTAGATGGTTGAAAGTATTGTGCATCTTCTTCTTCACTACTTTTTTGCTGTCTACTTTTTACTTTCTGTATACTGCATCTTTTGCATCGAGACGATTTTTGACTTGAGCATCTGAGTACCTGAGTCAGGACATTTTCCTAGTTTCTGGTGCTAATTTCATCGACTACGTATGCGCAAGCTCGACAGCATATTGTTTCCTCTGCGGCCACAGGTGTGTGAAAGTTGTAAGTTTCCCTTTTCTTTCACTTTCCTCTTCTTCGGCTACCTTCCAAATTTTAGCTACACCTCACCCACTTGCCAAACCCCTCTCCCCTACCGCCCGAGAAATCCATTTTGCCCACCTACCCAATTCCTCACCCTCACCATCCTTAACTCCACTTTATCTTCCTACCCAAATTCCTACCACCTTCCCATTCTCCACCTTGCTCATCCATAACCCCACTTAGTCCACCAAGGCTTTCCATCTACCACGGTTTCGGGACGGGATCACATGACTCATTATGTCTTTGACCTTTCCTATGCTTCTATTATATTCATGCGCTAAGTACTACAATAATTTATCACAATAACATGTTATTTATTTTGACATCTCAATTTATAGCAAGATTAGAGAAAATCATCTTACACATTTTGTACAAGTTATGAGAATTCTTTGCAAGGAGAAGCTCTACATAAACTTCAAAAAAAAATGCTCCTTTATGATTTCATTTGCGGTATTCTCTTCAGTTTTGTGATTTAAAAGCCAATCTGGACAAGATAAAAGCAACTCAAGAGTAGCCAATGCTACAAGAAGTCAGACAGTTTCATAGCCTAGCAATGTTTATTGACTATTCAGCAAAAAAGTCAGCACTAATATGGGCCCTATAGCTGACTGTATCAAAAAAAATTAGTTTGTTTAGACCAACACAACTTCATAAACTTTTCATAAAGGAAAATATCAATTGAATCACTAATTCTTCAACTACTAGATTTTTCAAAGGTTTTTGATGTGACATGTGATGCATCTAATATTGAATTCGAAGGAACAATAGGCCAAGAAGGGCATCCTATTGTATTTTTAAATGAAAAGCTGAATGAAGCAAATCAATCATATTTCACTTGAGACAGAATTTTATGCACTAGTGTAAGCTTTGTGCCACTGGCAACATTTCCTCCTTCCACAAGTTTGTTCTATGCTCTCATCACCATTCTCTTTAATACATCAACTTTAAGAAAAACTAAGTAATCAATTTCCTTAAGAATATTCCTTTGTAATAAACACAAATCAAGTATTGAAAACAAACCACTTGAAGCACTAGGTACAACGATCCATATATATTCTTTCTTCTATGTTTACACAAGTGATGAGGTTTGAGCTACTCAAGAAAGATTATCTTCCGTGCAAAGAACTCAACATATATTTGCTACCTTGTGGTGGTGGATTGTTTATCAAAAATGAAATTTTATTTCATGTTTAAAATCTTCAAATGTTGTCCACATTGCTATGCTCTTCTTTAAAGAAGTTGTTCGTCTTCATGGTTTGTCATTAATAAATGTTTCTTTTTGATCGAGATGTGAAGTTGACAAATTACTTTTGGTAAACCTTGTGGAAAATAACAAATATAAAGTTGAAGTTTTCATTATTTCCACCCTCAGCCAAATGGTCAAATAGAGACTGTCCACAAGTTTAGATGGTTTACTTCGTTGTTTGTTGGAGAGCATGCCACATGGGATTAAATTCTTTCTATAGTTGAATTTGAATATAATATTTTTGTGAATAAGTCCACTAGATGCAGTTCATTTGAAATTGTTAGGTAAAAAGTCAATTAATTTGGTTCCTTTAATATTAGAGGCAACACGAAGTGTTGAAATTGATGTTTTTAAGAAACACATAAGATATACACAATGATATCATGAAAAAAAAAAAATTTGCAGAGTATATTTAAGATATAAGACACATGTTGGAAAAAAAGTTTGTTGAATTTAAAGAAGTTGATATGGCTATGGCTTGTGTAAGGTTTGAACAATATCCAAAAAAGGGTCTATAAGAAACTACATCTTTAACATTGAGGACCTCACCTCATACTCTAAACATGAAGATATTGTAGCAAGTAATGGACCTAATGCTCTATTACCTTCAATTCAAACATTCAAAGAAGACATTGAAGATGAAATCGACCAACAAGACGTGGTTATTAAAAGTATCTTGTTAAACATGAGGCACAACCCCTTTTTGAATGTACACTGATTACTAGTGATGAATTCTAGTAGCTAAACCAAGATCCTTATGAAAGATTCTATGTTTATAAGTTGTCAGGAATAAATTTTTCTCAGTCAAAGGGAGTTGATGGAGAGAAGTGACAATCTCCTCTTAAAGTCTAAGCGCAGAAATAAAGATTCAGTCCAATTTTTAATTTGGCATACTTAGAAAAATGATGAACCATTTAGGAAATAATGTAACGTGTAGTAGTTTCAATGTTTGAAAGTCAAAGCTTAGGAAGTCAAAAAGTCAATTAAAAAGTTTTAAATTTAGTCAAAGAGTTCTTAATTTTGTGATTAGCAAGAAATCCTAAGAGTCAGTTAAAGTATATTTATGTGAATTCTTTTATGTTTTCTTTCCACCTACTACTATGAAATAGAAAAGTGAGATTTTTAAGAAAAAATCTTCCACATATTGTGTTATATAATTTGCCTACAGTGTGTAACCTAGGTTTCTTTAGGTGTGATGCCTAAGTCACTACCCACTAATACCTTTGAAACTAAATTCAAATTTCTATTCCACATATCTTCAAACAGACAAACCATCTTCTTGCGCTGCATCAAGGATATCCTACCAAATACTTCTATGTTGATGATGAAAGCCACTACAACTTAAATTTAGAAAGATTTTCTAGGACATGGTGAACAAGTACCAAGGTCTCCTGAATACTTGACAAATCACTAAAAAGTATTACCTGGATATAATCTGATCAGGCTCCTTTGCATATGAAACAGCTAGAACAAGATGGAGTAAGTCACGATTTATGTTAACAGCAACTACTCGGGTAGGGTCAGCTACAGGTTCCGCACCAATAGGCAGTGCAGAACGCGGAGCCTGTGGGCCACCACCAATTCTATAAACAAAAATGTCACTAAAGTTGACAATATTTGAATGTGGGGAGAGATCATTTACAGGCCCATAGAAGTATTCCTGCAAAGAAATCAGCTAGCTAAGTATAAACTTGTGAAAAAATTCCAGCATATCAAACAAATAAACACAAAACTTGCATAGATTACATTGAATTAAATAAAATAACAGACATTAGTAAAAGAAGCTAGTACAGTCTGCAAGCCACTTCATCTCAAGTTAAGCAATGACTCTTCAATAATTTAAATGAATACAACAGTACAAAAATAACAATTCCTTATGCATATGCCTAAAGTGGCTTGATATTTCTCCTAACAATGTAGTAGCAAAGGCAAGCAAAAGTAATTTGACATCTCGTACTGTGACAAAGCTATCAAAATATATTATTCTGATAAATTAATGAAACTAGATACTTCTTGACACAAATAATGTCTCATGTGCCTTTGTATAAATCATGTTGATACCTATACATACTAACACTCAACACGCTTTGTTTATGGATACCCTTGTATGCTAAAAATACATGTCAAACCAAGATGAATTGAGATAATATTATTTTTATTTTTATTTGTCTCCATAGAAGATAATGTTCAAATTATATCATTCTAGATAGAAAATAGAATTTGAAATTAAGTATATTGTTGTCTTATCTTTTTCTTCTTGTCTCCTTTCTCCTCCAATTCGCCACTGACATCATAGATCTGAACGACGGCACGATACCAAATTAGTATCATTATAGTCAAAGACGGAAACACTGACACCGCTTGAGATTTTCTACCTTGATTTTGATTATAGTGAGTAATCAATATAGTGGTAGAAGATGTGTAGTTAGACATGATTGGAGATGAGTAAAAAGTATTAATCGTATTTAGATAACACTCAACACAGGCTTGCATAAGCACAAGCAAAGATGTTAGCGAATGCATATTTAACCTACCCTGTAAGCAGTTCCTAATTTCAGAGTATGAACACAAAGGAGAATATTTGTAAAAAAGTTCTTTCACTGCATTCATGGTGAAAATTCACAAGTTGCACTTACTCTGATTTTCAAACTCCTAGCCTTTTGGCGGACTTTTTGATTCCTCAGAACTATACCTCCAGATTTATGGAGTTTCACAACATCTACTTTAGGCTTGGTTTTTAAAACTTCTTTAAGCATGCTGCAAAGTTTCTCCTGAAGACAATACAATAAGAGACCAATAAGAAACACAAATGCTCTCTGACAAGTACCGAGAACAATATCTGCTAAACAAGAGTGCTGTGAATTGATGCACTCTTACATGTGAACTATTAATGAAGAATTCTATAACATAATAGAACTATTTTTCCAAGAATCAAGATATCCAACAAACAAAAGGATTATTTAGAAATTCAAGATTTGTGTAGCAATCAAATTTCTATCCAACTTGAATAATAAGTCATTTGTAGTTAAATCTGGAACACTTGAGACATAAGAGAAATTGGAAGTTAGTCCGGTGATATCAACATTCAACTGACATCCAAAAACTAAAACAGGTCAATAATGGAGTAAGATTGATTTGTATCTGGATATACAAACTACAGATGCAACAAAGACTTTCAATGCAACAAAAGAACAAAGAAAGAGGGAGAGATATAAGTTACCTGGCCCAATACTAGAACCACATCACAATTAAATGTATCAATAGCATTGAGAAGTAACTACAAACCAATTAAAAAAGTTGGATGTGAGTTTAGAAGACAATTTAACATAGACCTTGAAAATTAAAGATTGATGTAGTTTTCACTCTCAATAAACTACCTCATAACCAAGGCCTTCCACCCATCCCATAGTATTAATCACCATGCCTGCAGCTCTAGCTTCAGCATTTCCAGAGAACTGCCTCTCTAGGGTTCTAGCCAACTCCTTCACAAACACTTTATAAAGATCACCATTTGCACTGTCCAAACAACAAACCAAGCATTAATTGCATTCACAAATATCAACTCATAAGACAAATCTATCATGAAGCATCAATTGCAACAAAGTACAGAAACAAATGCTTACGTAGGAGATGTGTGCCCATAAAAATGCACAATAGGCATTTCTAGAGGAATTCCTTCCACTGCATCTATAGGCATCTCAACTGGAGTAGCAGCTATGCAGCCAGGAATAGTTATGTAACCCTGACCAATATCCAAATCCACATAGGTCGGTTTCCATCCTTGTTTACACGCCCAGCTTAGAAGCATTTTGCACAAGCTACTCTTCCCAGAATCTGTGGGTCCCACAACAATCACCCTAGGGCCCTGATATACGAAGGTATTTGACATTTAAAATGCTAATTTGAAACATATCAAAATAATTTTAAAGTAATGTGTGTATTTGAAGTGGCAGGCGGCAGGTGGCAGTCAACCAAAATTTTAGTCATTTTCTACTATTTTCACACACTCAAGAGTAAAGAAACATAAGGAGAGGTATACACTACTCAGATGTACCTCACAGTATCACTTGAAAAATATTTTTAATAGCAAATGGCATTGCTTCAGTCCAGCATAAACCAGTTGTAATGACATATCCAAACCAGTATTCAAATATATATTGGCACACATAAATGTTCTCTTGGAAATTATGTTCATATCCAATCTTGAACTGTGACATGATCATAAATCAACATGCTGTATTTTTCAGTTTCCAAGATGTTTGTTACATATCAAGCAGTAAGTTATTGATTAACAAAAACCCAACAATATCATCAGGGTTTTGTAGTCGGATTCTAGAAGAAAAATAAGTTTTACAGGTAATCAGAAACCTAATAATATGAAGTCTGGCCTATTCTGTCTTAAGTATTCAAAACAAAAATCATCAACTACTGTCCAAGTGGTCAGACATTGTTGGACACTAATTTTTCTATGTAGGAGGGAGCGGAGCGGAGCGATACTCATCGAGAAGGCACTTGCTGAAGTTGTATAAGCAGCTATGCAGATAAAGGAGCCAGCAGATCAAGCATGAACATGGAAGATGCACTATGTGACTACACAATGTCTGAATGCTAATACTTGGTTGAGTTCTAATAGTCGGACTTATCATATATTCTCAACACTAACAGTCTAAGTGAACATTAATCTTCCTATTGATCATTTGTAAAAATTTCTAGAAACAATCCCTAAGTGAATATAGGTTGCATAAGTGAATACACATTAGATGTAGAATTTCCTATGTTGAGTATTGTTATATTAATTTATGGTTTTCTGTTTTCTAGGGGAAGGGTGAACAATTTATATTTATTGTGTGGCAAAGCATTTTGATTTATGTGAATGATAATCTGGAATGCATTTGGGGCATGTGACCATAGTATTGAAATATGATTGAGATTGCGACCACAGCATTGATTTTAGATTTCTTGTAGATAAACTCTAAAATTTAATAAACATAATCAAATACAATTAATCATCATATACAACGTATAAGACACCTCCTAGCTCTAATAGACCACAAAAGAAGTTAACATATACAATAAACATATTTTGTGACAGTCAATGCTATCAACATGCTATTCTCAAGGATCAAATCTCAAAAACAGGTAAGGATACCTGCAGAGAGTCCACATTGCTACTATGTGATGCCTTTGCTTGAGCCCTTCTTGCATGGAGTATGGCATGAACATTCACGTAGCTCACCATGGGTGTCTAGATCCATCAGCTGAAATAATTAAAAGACAATACACGAATGGTGCATGAACAATTAATTAATAGCTATACCAGGCTACCTCATCTGCCACATACTCCACTTCGCTGATTCCATCCAACTCGATGGTGGCGCCGTTCCAAGTGAACACCTAATGCATAAGTTCGTATTTTATCCATATCCACTTCCCATTTATAATGCCATGAAGGAAATCAGAAAAGATGGCTTACTGCAATTTTGCTGCGTGGTGAGATGGAGAGCCAATTGCTAGGGGGTAACTCAGTACCGAATATTTCAGCTGTTCCAAAGAGGAGGCGAATGCGAAGGGGCATGTCAGGGCCGACCTCGACTCGGAGCTCACTCTCCTTCGCTAATTTAAATTGTCTAGACGAGGTCATATTTAATAGGCAAACGTGCTTGAAAAGCGCAGAACCCTAGTATGATAAATGTGGCAATTAGAAACTATCTGACTACAGTAATTGTCAAAACACAACACTACTTGAGAAGATGAGGAGGTGGGAAGCCACGCCGTGGACTGCGAGGGTGGGTTAATGGTCACTCAGGATGACAATTCTACAGAATATGAGATGAGAATGGTTGATCAAAAGTCGGCAGCGTCTGTCTAACAGAGCGGGCGAAACTCTTAATTCTACTCCAATTTTATCTTGACCAAGCATCCATTTAATTTTTTCATTTGGAAGAAAAAAAAATAATATCTTGACTCATAATCTCCAACTGAATAATATTATTCAACTAGGAAGATGTTCCATTGGAGGACTTGCTAGTAATTATGAACAATAAGAATAAACAAAGAACAAAAAAACCTGATATTGAGAATTTTTCTTCGATTCGAAATCCACTTATATAAGATCTTACACAGATATCTTGCAAGTTTATAAAAAAAATATAATTCAATTGTTAGGAGTTAAGACCTTATTCATGTAATTAAAGACAATAATAAAATAAGGTTCCAAAAAAAGAATCTGGGAATAAGAGAGATTCTCTAGAAATCTATTACTCATGGAATGTTAGGAGCATCGACAACACTGAAGTCAACTAAATTTACATGGTTAGGTTGCTATATTATATTGTTTGTTACTAGATCAACAACCACTATAATCATCAAGCTAAATTGTTCCTACCATAGGGAAAAGACAAAATCTTCTTTATAAAGCAGAACTATGTAAGTAAATTGTAGTCGTCAGGTGAAAGAAATTATTGACACTGACCAAAATTTAGAAGACAACAACAAAATAGCAAGTTCCTATCATCTGCAAGCACTTCTGGATCTGATTCATCTGAATGTTAGCCAATGTTCTTTCAAGTATAACACAGGTAAGGTGGAGGTATGCCTCCAATTAGTGTAGTGGTATTTCATGAAGGTTAAATATGCACAACTTTTCAATTACCATTGTCTTGCATTTAATAGAATGAACAACACATTATCATCCAAGAAACAAAATTAATACGAGTATTACTACATGAGAATCAATGCACACATTTCTCATGATTTTTGAATATCTATAACATATTGCATGATAGATCATTGATATGATACTCAGCAAGAGTAACTGTATTATTTAAGGTCTCTACCTTCTCAGGTGGGAGATCTATTCCAAGATTCCCACGTGAAAGAATTATACCATCCGCTTCTTGAAGAATTTCATCAAAATGGGTTTAGACCCTGCAAAAAATAAGCAACAAAAATCATTTCATGGATTCCTTCACAAAGGTCTAATTTACATAATATCCTTTCTATAACTAACCTCCACACTCTCAATTTTTGCAAATATTTGATTTTCGCTGAGATCACCTAACTTCGATAAAAATTCTAGTGCATGCATTGATGAGAAAAGGTCCAAAATCTCTTTAGATAAGTGAATAAGTAGTCAAGAAGGATAAGAACTTCAAGAATAATTTACAGTAAAAAAATATGTCAACATCTTGAGAATATTGCTTTCGATCAAACCTTTTGTTTCTCTTTTTTGATTGAAACAGAGATAAAAAAGAAGAAGAAGAACAAAGACAATGACCTTTTAGGGTTTACAGAAGCGTGAAGTAATCAGGCAATCCGGCCACACAATAGGAAAAATCAACAACTCGTTTCGCCGATGGAGGGCGTCTTTGAGGAAGGCCCGTGAGGCGTGAGCCCATCTCGCTGATGGAGATTGGAGGGCGCCTTTGAGAGAGGGCCCTTTGGCAAGGAGAATCGTAAGGTTAGGAGAATCGGAGCTTCGGCGAGGAAAATCGCTGATTCGGCGAGGAGAATCGGCGCCGACGGGTTTGGCGAAGGAGACACCGAGCGGTCCGAGCGGCGAAGATAAGAAATCCCTACTCGATCACGGCGATTTGCCGAATTGGGGTCTGGCGAATCCCTGCTCACGGTTTACTTCAAATTAAAATTTTAAAAATAATTAATATAATAAATTATTAAAAAATTATGGGCCCCTCTAAAAATTGGGCCTGAGGCGAGTGCCTCTTGGGCCTCACCTCAGGTCCGCCCCTGCCTACGTGAATTTAGTCTCTAATGCAACAATGATGCTAGCTAAATATCATATTGAAATGAGACTCATCGCGATCTTTAAAGTTACATACACAAACTCCTAATTTTCATAGAATCTCGATAAATTATGGTCCTCCCTCGATATTGTTGTCTGTTGTATTTGCAAAATGAATGCCACGAGGTAAACTAACCTTTTCGATTGACACAAAACAATTCAAGAGCTCATAATGGAGCATGTGACATCCATAAGTTAGTGCATGATGATCAACAGTCGGATCCTCTCGGAGCGGCATGATAGTTAAGACATATGAGCTTATCACATGAGGTCTAGATGTTGAATCTCGACGCACCCGAGTATATACCTCTCCATGTCTTGACCATTTGCACTTATGGCCAGTAACCACCCGTGATTTGCCTCCTCCGTGTTAGTCCTAGTACGAGTTGGTGAGGGAACTGGGGGCGAACGTATTCGCCTTTTGCCACATGATGATCAACAGTCAGTGTCCCCTCGGGGGCGGTGCGGTGGTTAAGGCATGGGAGACTAGTCATCTGTGATTTACCTCCTCCGTGTTGGCCTAGAGACAGGTTGGCGGGAGCGCTGAGGGCGAGTGAATCACCTTTTGCCACATGATGATCAATAGTAGGGAGCATATCTCTTCCATATTTTAACCATTTGTACTAATGACTAATAGCTATCCGTGATTTACTTCCTTCGTATTAGCATAGGGACGGGCGCTGGGGTGAGCGAATTGTCTTTTGCCACATGGTGATAATAGTGGGGGAGCATGATCTCTCTTATGCCTTGACCATTCACATTAATAGCTAGTAGCTACCCATAATTTACCTCCTCCGTGTTAGTCTATGGACGGGTTGGGGGGGAGGCGCTGGGGTGAGTGAATCGTCGTTTGCCACATAATGACCAATAGTAGGCCTCCATAGGTTGATATAGTTGGTATCCGTATGAGTGACTGTTCATATAAGTCTTGACTCTTGAGGTTAATTTTTAAAGGATGTAAAATACTTCGTTGGGTGCTTGACCTCCTAATACAAATAGTTATTGTGCTAGGACGAATGCCCCCTTAATTTATCCCATTCTAGCATAGAGTGCGGGTGTCCTAAAGGGGCCGTTAATATAACAACTTCAACTTTTGCTTTAATAATAACTAATTTTAGCCTCTGGAGCATAACCCAAGTGGCCAAGGTAATGGTGGGACCAATAGGAACATCTTAGATCCATTTTCAATTAGAACATTTGTCTAGCGTGATTAATTTTAGAAAGTTCTACTGTGATTGGGCCACTTGATGCTTTTCGAATTTAGTAATTAGTGAAAAATCTCTATTGCTCAAAATAAAATAAAAAAAAAATAGTCGTATGAGTTCCTTAGTTTATTTTGAAATAGAGATTTATATTTCTTTTTGAGTTTTTTACTAGTTTAAGATTATATGTTTAGGGTCATGTACTAATGATCTAAATTTAAATATAAACAATAAAAACTACTCACTACTACAAAATATTTGACATGTACTATTATATCAAAATAATCTTTAAAATTATCTAAAGTTCATTACAATTATTTTAAATTAATTAAAATTATTTTAAAATAATTATAAAATCTAGCTAGTACCTAGAACTAAAATTCTAAATTCACTTTGAAGATATTGTAGCAATTATTCAATAGTTTTTACCCATGCTAATTACTCAGTAGTTTTTACATGTTGTATTATAATAAAAGGTGATTACATTCGTCTTAGGTGTCCGTCACAATCTATTCCAAGTTATGTGAAGGTAGATAAATTATGAGAGCGGCTTGTAATCGATCGTTAAGTGGCTAGGGGGTGGGAGGATTGATCCTTGCCCCATTGTAGCTAGAGTTGTAAAACGGGCTAACCCGTGATAGGGTGGGTCGGTCTGTGGCAAGCCATCCATTTTGCGGGGCTGGAAGGGGCGAGCTGATCCGTCATCTTGGAGGATTGAGAATTCTTCAACTCAACCCAATCCAAGGTGGGTTGCACCCTCGGGCCCATAAAAAAATTATTTTTCATATTTTCAACGTTTACTTCAAAAAAATTTTATCAATTAAATATATCCAAAAATATGTATTTTAAGAGCACTCATGTTTAATGAAAAATAATATTTTTATTTTAAAATTATCATAAGAAACATAATAACTTGATATAAAACTTATTTTATACATGTTTCTTAACCTGCGGGCCAGTCCAAGTCCGTCATAGGCCGGCCCGTGCGGGTCGCGGACTTAAGTGGGTCGACTTGCCTCGTGCTTGAGTTGATAAAATTTTAACCGAATCCGTTTAAATTGATTGGCGGGGCATGCCAACCCGACGGGTCCAACCCAAATTGACGGTTATAATTGTAGTAAATAAACCACCTTCTAACTAATTAGGTTCCCTCGTAGGGACAACTTTTACATGTTATATTATAGCAAAATGTGATTATATTCACCCCAGTCATCTCTTACAGTCCGTCCCCAGGTTATGTGAAGGAAGGTAAATTACGAGGTCAACTTATAGCAGACCATCAAGTGACTAGGGGATGGGGGAAGTTTTTCCCCTACATGCCCTAAGGGAGTTGATCTCTACCCCATTATAGCAAATCTGTCACCCTCTAGCCAACTGGGCATGTAAACACCACCCTTAGCTACTCTATCCAAGGGCGGTGCTACTAACTCTTAACTATGTTTATCTTACGCTTATGTAAGCTAGAAATTCATATTAAAAACTTTTTCTTTCTTTGCGGAAATAAACTTCTTTAAAATTCATGAATTTCCAAACATGCTAATTAACTTCTTAAACAACTCATAAGCATGTATAAACATAAGCTTAAACTAGCTTGGATCAAGCTAGAACT
>JBAMIE010073470.1:0-17416 GCA_037177295.1 Kaempferia parviflora
AATTAATTAATTTGTTACCTAGTCTGGCAGCACTCAGCTCCTTGGCAGCAAATCGGGTGGTCTGTACACACCCTACTTGATGCTGGCCTCCAATACCAGCTATGGGACTACATTAGC
This sequence comes from Kaempferia parviflora, assembly GCA_037177295.1. Classification (NCBI taxonomy): domain Eukaryota; kingdom Viridiplantae; phylum Streptophyta; class Magnoliopsida; order Zingiberales; family Zingiberaceae; genus Kaempferia; species Kaempferia parviflora. The sequence continues at coordinate 118 of JBAMIE010073470.1, forward strand.
ACAGAGCGGCGTAGGAATGAAGATAAAGAAGGAGATCGAAGTTAGGGCACAGCTCTAGATCGAAGTGGTGATGTGTCGTCAGTGCTGAACGTCGACGGCTAGAAATGCTCAGATGGAAGGATCTCATAGCTATTGCTCGTGGTTAGGGAAAGGTCGACGGCTCACGGAGTCGGCAAGGGCGACGACGCATTAGGCAAGCAGTGGATCGAGAGATGGGCAGTGACACCTCCTCGCTCTTGCCTAAAGTCAAGCTTGTGAAGGGGATGGCGTACAGCCTTGACTGTCGACTCGTGGCAGCCGGTGGTAGGGCGGCGACTGTGGCACTGCCGTACAAGGAGGAGAGGTGTGCAGTGGGATCAGGAGATTATAATTCGGATCAAATGAAAGAACTTAGGTTTTCATTTTATTAACGATTTATTATTTATAAACTTAATGAAATCAATCAATTCCCACTTTAATTGAGATATTCCAAACAGACTTTCTCTAAGTCTGATAAATTTATCTCCTTAAATATGTTGTACGAACTCCGTTTAAATTCTAAAAAAATTATAAAAATTTCTAAAAAATTCTTTAAGATTATTTCTCCAATTACACTTATTATTTTATTGTCATAGCTTACACTGTAGTTGTGCGCCTTCATGGTCTCCATGTGTTCTGAGATCCATGCTTACGTTATCCATGTTTTCTAAAATAAATGGCTACGCTGACCACCTCTTCGAAGATAAACGATTGTGAATCGGGTGATAATGATGGCAAAGAATATAGAAAATGACGTAGCTGCCAGCTCGGATAGGGAAAGCTAACATTGGTCAAAGGCTCCTGAGGTCCACCTTGGGTGGAAAGTACCCGAGGTCCAATTTTGGAGAACAATACTCGAGTGCTAGCTCGGGAAAATAGAACTTGAGGTCCAGCTCGGGAGAATAGTACCCGAGCACCTGCTCAGGTAATGGCACCAGAGGTCCTGCTCGAGTAAATGGCACCCAAGGTCCACCTCGGGCATATATATTTGGGAATCTTTCTTATGGAGAGATTTCAAGGGGTTGTTTTAGGTAAAATTTACTCAACTTCTCCGGGGATTTCGGCAGAATAACTGTTAATATCTATCGCGATGTTTAAGGAAAACTCGTCAAGCATCTATGGAAAATTACCCTGTTTAATTAGGACCGTGTCTAGCCTTGATGGAAAGACTTCGCCTAAATTGGAATAATTGATTGGTAATTACAAAAATAACGACAGAAAAGGTAAGATTTTCCGTGAATGCAGGGACGGTTGTAAACCCTAAAATTCCACGACGTCATGGAGGAAGGTATTATATAAGAGACCATGAACGCTGAGTAAAAGGAGGTTCTTCTTTTGCCCCCTCTAAATTCCGTAAACCCTAATTCTCTTTCTTTTTCTGACTTGAGCGTCGGAGGGACATCCGTCGAATCCTTTCCGGTGTGTCCTTTAACGCTCGTGTTAATCTCGCAGGGCTCATCCTCTTCCTCTCGATCAACATCCTCATCAGCTGCCTTATTGTCTCCAGCTATCCAACCAGTTTCTCTTCGGAACAGATTGTGTCTCCCACGTTCTTAGGGGGGAAATGACTATGTTGTCTGTATCTTCAATGAGCAACGACTCAACGCTCCGTTTGTCAGAAGTTGGGTATACCGATCCAGATATGCAGAATCTGGAGTTGGCAGCAATACTAGAGACTACATGGAGTCGGAGTGGTCTGGAGCCACCACCTCAGTAGGACTGTGAGGAACCTAGAGTCCGGAGTGGTACAGAACCAGAGATCACACGAAGTCGGAGGTAGTATGGAGCTCGGAGACAACATAGGACGAGGTGGTCTAGAGCCACCACCTCAGCATGACTCTGGGGAACTTAGAGTCGGGAACGGTATAGAGCCAAAAATCATACAAAGTCGGAGGCGGTCTGGAGCTCGGAGACAACACGGAGTCAGGGCAGTCTAAAGCGACCACCTCAGTAGGACTCTAGGGAACGTAACCTGGAGTCGGTAGCGATACGGAGCTGAAGAGAACATGAAATCAAGGCCGTAGTCTAGAGCTAGGGAGTGACCTTCTATTGACTTTGACCATAACTTTAGTAGTACCCTCCAATTACTTTTCAGATTATGATGTATATTAAAGAAAATTCTAAAAGACTTGTTTAAATGATATAGATATATATTTAAGCAGACAAATGTCCTATACTTAATTAGTAAGAGGGATAATAGAGAGGATTCGTAAAGTTGACTGCAGTAATAATTTTTTTTGTTATTGTTATTATATATATATTTAATATACACTTGCGGAAGTAGTCTGTTAAGGCTGCCTTTTGTCGTCATCCGCAGAGATTATATTACTAAACGAGCAGAACTAACATCTAGTTGTTTCTTATTCTTTTATTAGTCAGGCAAGATAATCTGATGCTCAAACCTACCAAGTCTTCCTGTTCTCCTGTAGTACTTGTCTGTTTATCAATCATGATGGGATATCATATCACATGGAATCCAGCAAGCTTTTGCATTACTTATTTTTTTTTTTCAAAAAACAAAAGAATTTTAAACTTTCTCTCTAATTCATCTATTTAAAATATAATTTATGTACAATTAAAATTAGACTTTAAAAATATTCATTTTTATTAAAATTTAAAGGATAAAAATTGAAATGACTATCGAAATCAAGAGAACATCAAATGGATATTTTTTTACTTTAAAAAAAATCAAAAAATCCCCATCAAATATTTTATCCTCGTAATACTCCTAATTTTAATATTGTTATAGTAGCTATTGAGTAACTATTACAATACTATTTTTTATTTTCAACCTTATTGTACCAGCGAATAGTAGCTATAACATGTAGAAGTTATTCTATAATTGGTACAAATATGTAACACCTAATACATTAGTATTGTAGTATTGTAGTTAGACTTGATGATGGTTCGAAATCGACGGTTTGATAGTTCGGAACTATCAGTTCAACAGTTTTGGGAGGTCGACCCTTATCCTTAACCGTTCAAGACGATTACGATTATAGTTTGAAACCATCGGTTTATAATTAGTGTACAGTTCACCACGATTCAAAATTATTATTATATTTTAAAATTTAAAATTTTATAAATTAACTAATAAAACTCTCTCCATTAAATAATAATCTACAAATTATTATTATTTCAGTTTTATATAAAAATATGGATTAGTTATTAAATAATTAACTAATAACAATGAAGTTATGAATATCAATATACTATAGATAATATGGATAGGATATTTGGCTCTGAGCTAGGTTTAAATCTTTGTGCGAGTCGGGCTGCTTTTAGGTTTATCAGGTCAATGGGTAATTTGTTCATTAAATATCGGGTCAATAAGTAATCAACCCGTTGACTTGGTTAGGGTCCCAGCTAGGTCCAGTTCGGACCCGGCCCGTGGGCAGGTCTAATTGATTAATTTAAAATAATTTTATTGAAGTTTAAGGAATTATAATCTAGTTAATATATAATAATATTTGAAGTTCAAAATTTAGGGTTCAAAGTGTAAGGATTTAACTATAAGTGTGTAGTAGCTATTGATACAATATGAAAATCATCTATTTTACTTTAATCAAACTATATAAACATAAACACGTTATAGTAAATACAGAGTAGCTTCTATACTTTTTAGCAGCTACTGATAGTTGCTACAATAATACTGAAATAAGAGGTTAATGGGATATTCTTTTGATTTTTTTTTTTTGAAAATAAACGTTCTTTTGATGATTTGTATAAGTTGGGATGTATTTTAATTTTTTACCCAAATTTAAAATCTTATTTAAATATTTTTTTAGTTGATATCAGGTATCCAATTTAAGTTGACTAATCTTTAATTGGTTCAGTCCCACAGAAATTTTTCATCGGTCACTACGATAAATCAGAAGATACCGACAACAGAGTGGCTTATCAGTCTAATATTTTTAAGTCAACTACTAATTAAGAGAAATTAATCTATTAATTAGCTAAATCTTTAACTCAATTTTTAGATGTCCATAAAATTGAGAACACATCGCTGTATCAGGCTTAAACACTTTACTATCACAGTATATCATGCTAGTAAACTATCTCACAATGATCAAGCTAGTGCATTGCTTGCCACACTGTGTGAGTGCGACTAATGAATTCTTATGCCTCATCATTTTTCTTGGAGCTTCATTATTTACTTACTAATTGGACAAGGGGTTGGCTTGGCTCATGATTGCATACGCAAGCTCCAAACAGCTGCTGGTGCACCTAACTTAATCGAATAATTGAAGGATTGTGTTGTCACTTGCAAGGAGAAGTTTTAAACTTAATTAGCTCTTTGGTGAAGCTTGAAACATGTATATGGTCAACTAAGAAAGGCTGTGTATCTGAAGAGTTATTGGTCCGGATTCGTGCCTGTCCTATCTTATATAAATGGCTGATGATCGGGCTGTTTGACATCGACGTGACTCAAATTAGGTTAGGTTAGATTGGCCACGTCGCAGGCAACATTACTATTTGTGATTGGGATCTCATGATTATATTATTATTATTATTATTTTTTAAGTAAAAAAGACATCTATACAACCTCAAGAAAATGCCCCTATACAACCTCCTGAAAAGATCAGCTAAGAGAAAGGCTGATTAAGACCATTTAAATTAGGAGTATGAAAACTAGATCTGTCAATTCAATCGGAATCGCTCGAAAAAAAATATCAAATTAGTGGTGGGAGTTTTTAGGTTCAGATTAAAGATTTTTTGGATTATGTTAGGATCGGATTGGATTCGGATTAACTCAGGTGGACTTAAATTTAGGGTTTATGAGTTTTTTAAGGTTAAATTAAATTTTATTTTAAAAATTAAAATGGTTTAGATAGATAATAGCGAATATTAGTAATGAAGTATTAAGAAAAAAGTAAAAAATTATAGAAAAAAATAGTAAAAAATTTAATCAGATTGGTCGGGTTATCTGGATTCAAGTTTTCAAGTTGTGTTCTCGTACAGATCAAATTCAGATTAAATTTTTTTTTAAATATCTTTATTTTAACCCGATCCAATTCATCAGATTCATACAAATTGGCACCCCTAATTTAAACAAATTTGCCGACTATATAGGATCGCCGGGGCGATTCAATTTTTTACTACAATATCAGAAAAGTAACTGACCTATCTTATTTCAAAAATATTTTTATTTTAGTAATATTAAGTAGCTGATATAATACATTAAAATAAATTAATTTAATTAGGTCCAAAATATTATATATATATATATATATATATACTTTATGTAAAAAAATTCTTCATCAAAATTAAAATTATTAAAAATCATTTCAAAATAATTTTTTAAAAAAATTAAAGTGTTTCTTGATAAAGAATGTCCTATGTATATTATTTTTTATCAAATTGAATTTAAAAAATAATTTAGAACTTAATTTTAATAATAATAAAATAAAATTTTGACGAATTGCTAAATTTTAACACAAATGAGCCGATTCTTATCGCGCGTCTCGATGATAAATAGCGTAGTCAGTTAACTCTTTAGAGCAAATCACTCTCCATTTTCTTTCTTCTTCTTCAGATTTGAATCGAAGAAAGTGAGTGATGGCGAATCCGCAATGGAGATTGCGAGCAGGTGGATATGCGACAGCGATTTGGGCCTTCAAGATCGCTTTTTTCTTCCTCGGCGTGCTTTTCGTCGGCGCCGCCGTCCCTTCGGCCGTAGGCGCTTTGGCCTCCTCCCTACCTGGACTCCGGGCGGCCCTCCTCTCCTGGATCCGGCCGCCGTTCCTCTTCATCGCTGTCCACTTCGTCATCCTTGTCATTTGGAAGCTCTCTGATCAGAAGCAGCAGGGCGAGCAATGGTCCGCGGAGGAGTTTGGGGATCGCGAAATGACCAAATCTTTCGCCAATTCGAGTTCTTCAAACATCAATCGTAAGCCCTCCCCGGACATCTGGAGCGACGAGATTTCGCAATCTGCGTCGCCTGATCTCGCTGAGCCGTCCCAGTCCGATGCGTCCTGTCTCACCATTGATTCCGTCGAGAGGTCCGCCGCCTCTTCCGTGTCTTCAATCAAGAAGAGTGCCGAACCGGAGTCCGATAGAGGAACTACGATCGAGGAAGCGGAAGACTTGGCCGCGGCGCTGGCAATCGCCGGCGTAGAAAACGACTCGATGGAGGCGACTTGGAAGGCGATAATGGGCAGGCCGTCTCGGACAGCTGCCCCGCCTTTAGCGGAGGCGTCGCCTTCCCCGTCGCGGCGGGACTATAGGCGTCTATATCAGCCTCCACCACCGGTAGGTCATGACGAGTTGACTCAGCGTTTCGACGAGTTCATCAAGAAAAACCACCAGCAGATCCGGTTCCACACTAGCCGACGCCTGTAGTTGAAGAGTGATCATCTTCTCTTCTTCTACTGGAAGGAGGCTGATTTGCTGCTAAAAATCAAGCTTTTAGGGTATTTACTGTGTGATTCATCCTTCAAACTTAGTTGCAAAATGATTCCAGAAAATTGATTGCTGCTTCTGTTTTCTTTCTGCTTTTTTTCTGAAGTGTGCCAATTCAAATTTCGAATTCCAATTCACAAGCCTTCTTTATATATGATACTTTTGCTTCTTGGGTTTTTCAGGGTTTACTTCAAATGCAGGGCTGCTTCTCTGAACTGGTGTTGCTGATAAGATTGGCTAGTGACTCGAGGTGATGGACGAACTGTTTGATAGCATTCAAAATCATCATTCAATCGTTTGCTCGGTACTATTCTCTTAATAGTTTTGTTTACTAATGTTACAAGATTATTTCCTGCCATTGTTCATAGTTCATGTGGAATACTGTGTTTGTCGATATTAAACTCGTTTAGTTTGTGATTTAAATTAATCAATAGTTTTGTTTGTCGATATTGACCTAATGTTTATGGTTTTATGATGCCCTTTGTTTCAAAGCCAAAAGAGTAGTCTTCATGAGCAGACTTGTTGATTCTTTAGCATTGACCGCTGACTATTGACTAATCAATGGATGGACACTGATGTTGATCTGTTTGACTATTTCTCCTTAGGTTTTACCTAAATTCCATTAAGTAGACAATTAGTGTCTATCACCTTCAAAATTGTTTGATATGTTGAATCTACTCGAGTTAAATAAACCATAATCCCCTCAATTGTGTAAATGGCGTTGCACTTTGGTCCTTCTGTTCTTATATGTTATGTCTTTCTATCAAAGTTGATAGCCTAAACTACTATTTACTGATCTATGGAAGATGACGAACTCTACTTTAAGAACAAGAGTGAATATTGCTCTGAAGTCTGAACCGAGATCGGTTACAGTTAAAATTTACCTAGCACAATTCCTCCATCCAAATGTACAAAGTAGGATGAAGTTAGCTTCCAACTCTCATTCATGAATTCAATGCAAATCTTCTAGTTGAGAATCTGAAATCGCTCTTCTCAAATACTTCAATGATCTCTGGTAACAGAGAAAGCCCATAAACCAAAACTCGAATTCATCAACGGTCACTATTTGAATGTATTTTTGGTTAGTCTTGTGTGAGTTCTCGTGCAGGATGTTTCTTTTCACCTTTCCCAGTGGAATCAAAACCTGCAGAAATCCATTCATTAGTTAAGTTTCACCTTTCCCTAGCAAGGTAATATTTATCAAACAAGTACCTTGTAGGGAACTCGTACCAAACTTCCTTCGGGAGATGTGATTCTGATCGATTGATCACTGCAGAAAGCGATCTTATTTATTGAAACGAAGAGCAGGCCCGCAATAGGACCTGCTGTTGTTGATAGGTAGCATTGGAATGCATGGAGAAGCTTCTCTCCTTTTTCAACTGTGAAGCTTTGTCTGAAAACTCTCTGGACTCCACCAGCTTGAAGAATTTTTGCTCCCAAGCTCAATTTTCCCTTGACAGTCTCCGAGATCTTGGACCCTAAACTCACTGAAATTTCCAAAAATTTTCAAAGTTCTAGTTCAATGTGATTAGTTTCTTGCACTCCAATTTTTTTTAAATGAATAAATCAAGGTTCAAAATCTCAAACCGTGTGGAAGTTTCGATTTTTGAACAGAAAGATATTGTTTTGATATCTCGTTGATGTTTTGAAGTATGGTGCCAATAATAGATTAATTTTAAAGAAAGAAGGAGATGAAACATAAGAAGACATTATCTATGTCGAACATGTTTTAAATTACTGAAACATAGCATTCCGATGTTTTAAATTACTGAAACATAGCATTCCGATTCATATATCTTTTCAGTCAAAGACTAAAACTCCTTCTCCTTCCTCCTTTAACATCCAATATGTCATTGGCACTATGCATATCTTTTCAGTCAAAGACCGAAATTACAACACAACTCTAGATTTTGAACCTTAGTGCCGAGTGGTATCGAGTTTCTATGATTTACCAGAACGATACGTTTTGCCTATTATGGTACAAGATTTCAAACAATGAAATAAATTACATACCATGATCTCTGATGCCTTTCATATAGCTGTCTGCTTTTTTAGTGAGCTTGCTCATCCAGGCAATTGGCGAATCCAATTCTGCAGTTTGAAATTATAGATTTAGCTTCTCCAACAGAATGTAAGTTCGAAGAATAGCTTCAAGTAAAAAGATGAGTTTACTTTGTTTGTATCGGGAGCCATCGTAAGAATCGGAATGAAGACAGATTCGATTAAGCTCTGAAACAGCAACAAATTTTGCAGCCGGTTCAGCTCCGTATCTGACTAATCGAAGAGGAAGCCCTGCAACTTGATCAAGGTTTGTGTGCTTCATTCTGAGTTTGAGGGATTCCTGGCTCCAAGACTAATGGGGAAGATTCCTTTATATAATAAGATTCCTTTAAAGCAAGAAGCAAAGAAAAAGAAAAGTGAATGGATCGATCGGTTCGCCATCAGCTATGGACATTTACGGCGGAAAACTTAAATGAGGTTCCCCATTTTACGAACTTGCAAAGAGCACAGCACAGCACATTCTTTGCTTAGCTGGAAAGACAAATGTTGCTGTACTAGAACCAACAATTCACAGGGAATTGGGAGAAGAATATTCATGGACGAAGCCTTCTGATGGAAGGAAAGTGCACGAGATCACATCGAAGGAAGCACGAAAAAGACGGACGCGATGGTGCACCACATAACTCCCTCCTAATTGCCTTAGGATCCTATCTGTAATTCCAACTTCTACCATGCTTTTCTATCTTGGTAGCCTTCCACTTTGTAGCTTGTCATCTTTTTTCAGATGGGGAATCTGCTGTCTAGCTAAGAGATCTGCTAGGGGGCCACATTCGACATTCATGTCTGTGCAAAAGGAGAGAGTATCGAAAATTAAGGGATTTTTTTTTTTATCAGAAACTGCAAACACAACTTCTGAATTTGATCCATAATGCAAGCTTTTCAAGATCCATAATGCCTCAGAGGAAAGTGTTGTGCACCTAAGACAACTATCATAATCAACTAATAGCCGTTAAGTAAGCCTTCCTTTTCACAGATGAACTCAGGCCCATTTAAGGTCTATGCCTAAGGCCCCAATAATGTTGGGCCCCATTCTTATTAAAAGTATTTCAAATAAATTTAATGATGAAAATTACAACATGTGGCAAAAGGCGAATTGCTCGCCCCCAGGGCCCCCACCGACCCGTCCCAGAGCCAACACGGAGGAGGTAAAGCACGGGTAACTACTAGCCATAAGTGCAAATGGTTAAGACATGGGGGAGGTATATGCTCGGGCGTGCCGAGATTCGACCTCTAGACCTCATATAGCAAGCTCCCATGTTTTAACCATCGCACCGCCCCGAGGGGACATGATGAAAATTACAACATGCATCATGCCGCGCAAGACTTTCATTTTGCTTAAATTTTGTCGCATATGGACACTTCAAGATGGACACTTTGATTTTGCTCCACGCTTTGATTAACCAAACTACACTTTGATTTCCGCTCCCGTCCTCATCAATTAATTCCAACCGCAACTATCAATTAATTACATATTAATTATAATTATTATATTTTTAATCCTAAAGTTCTATAGAAGACCAAATTTTTTTAATCTCATTTTATATTAGTTGATTATCTACTCTTTCGCTCATGATGCTTTTTATTTTTCCTATATCGGTGATTCTCTATTCTCTAAGAAGACATCCTTCTCCTTCCTCACTCATTAATATTTTTTTCACTCTTCTTGTTCTTCTTTGAAATTTTCTTTATTGTTTTATAAATGATAAATTATAGATGAAATAGATTATAGATCTAAACACCATTAGAAAAATAGATTATTAGCAATTGCATATAAATTTTTTCCCCATTTTTTCTTTTTAAGTGCAAGCAAATTACTACCATTACAAACATGATTTATACCGAGCATGAAAATTTTTTCCTATGCAAACAAATTACTACCATCACAAACTAAATTTTATATAAAAATATATTTTAAAATTAATATTTTATTTTTTTAAAACAAAAATTAAACTTACCAATATCGGTCCCAAGTCCAAATGAAAAAGAGTGAGGAAAAAGAATTATTAAAGGTTTAAAAAAAATTTTAGTCTAGGGTCTCATGAAACTTTGAGACGAGCCTGGATGAACTGCTACTATCTGTTAACTCAGGTTAGAGGCAAGGGTTGTGCCAGAGGAATGCTTACTGGGAGAAACTAGAGCTCATGCTGTATGCAAAATGTGGCAGACCAAGAAAAGTGAGATTGACTGGAGTACCTAACTACAAAAAAATATAGCAATAGATATGGAATTTTCCGTTGCTATTCCGTCACTATTCGAGGTTAGCGACCGAATAGAGATGGAAAAATCACGTCGAAACGGGGTTTGTCGTTGCTGGTCATTAGCGACGAAACTTTATATTCCGTCGCTAATTAGAGATTGACCATATAGTCCGCCGCTAAAATTTGCTACAGAATTAAATTCTGTCTCTAATGTTAGAGACCGACTACAATAGTCCGTCTCTATATTTAGCGACAGACTTTTATATTCCGTCTCTAATATTAGAGACGAATTTTATATAGTCCGTCTCAAATTAGAGACGGAATATAAACTTCCGTCGCTAAAACGTAAACATCGTTATTTGCATTAGAGACGAAATAATTATTTTTGCTGCTAACTAGAGACGGATAATTAAATGTCGTCGCTATTTATGAGAATGGAGCAAATTTCAGGTGTATCGATTAGAGACGGAATATTAATGTTCTGTCTCAAATTAGCGACGGAATATTAAGGTTCCGTCTAATTACAGACGAAACATTTAATATTTCGTCGCTAATTAGAGACAGAACATTAATATTCCATCTCTAATTAGTGACGGATTAGAAATATTGTAATCCCAGGTATTTTCAATGCCAAAGATAGCGACGGAATTTAATTTTTTTGTCGCTAATTAGTGATGGAAAATTAAATTCCGTCGGCACAATCTATTTATATGTTCATCCCTGTTTACATTTCATATCCAATCAAAACCATCACATACGATGGTTGTCAAATAATACAACACATTCATAATTAAACAAACACAAAACAAAATAACAATACATATCCAAACACAAGGATAATACTAAATGTCCAATCCAAACACAAGCATAGTACAATACAATAATCCAAACACAAATATAAAACTAAATATTCAACCAAACATCAAAAATAAATATCCAAACATTTAAAAGCATAGTACTATAACATCAGAATTTTAAAAGACAAAATACAATACCTCCTAGTGAAGAAAATCCAATCCAAAACTAGTGAATAATAATCAATTCTGCAGAAATTAGAATACGATAGAATTATTAATAAAACAAAGAATAAACTAATACACAAATATGAATATCATATTAAACTTAATAATATGAAATTATTTTATATACCTGAATGCTAGTTTGGATATCTGATGATGATGTTGTATAAAATAGATATCAATGTTCCTGAAAAGATATAATACAATTAGAGATGTATCTAATATGAAAATTAATAGATACAATACCAGTGTAAAAAATTAAATAAAAGTAAAAGCTAAAGACACCTATAGGAAACTATTGATTAGGGTGGTTATTAGGGTCCTACGTCTCCTAAGAGGCAAAACAATGAGGCATTGCACTCATCTGAGCCAAGAAGTCCTGCATATCCTGCCCAATTTGCTCAAGATCCATTTGGGATTACCCCTCTTCTTGAAATTATCTCTCCAGGCTCGAGTCGAGTCTTCAAATATGTGTTTTACTCTAAGGCTTCTACTCCAACCCCGATGGCTTGCTAGGCATCCCAAATGTCATAAGGTACATAAGATGGCTTTACTCCCTTTTGTTTTGTTCTGTATAGCATGCCTTTGTAGAGTTTGGCACAAGCTGCGGTCCAGGCGGCATAAAATTTTGCCTCGTGCCCGGTCTCCCCTATATATATATATATTCTGCAATAATATGTTTACAAATTATTATAAAAAACATAACAAATCATGATAATTAAAAATACCTACCAAAAACTCATCGTAATAAAATTGCTTCATCTCCTAGTCCACCCGCTTCCATATAGTATCAGCAGGGCTAAATCTCTCTTTAAATTTGAATGTGATGTAGGCAGCTACTCTATGACCATCTGGTGTAAAACTGCATTAAACAAATGGAAATATTAGAAATATGTTAAAAAAAATAGATGCAGTGAATAATACTAATTACACCAATACTTGTCGACCCCTAATAATCCATAAAATAGTCTGGCCACGAATGTCGGACATGTCTATATATGCACAATTACATTACAACAAATATGCATGCACACGAGCTTTAATCAAATAAAAACAGTGAGACAAATATCTAAATAGAAATCCATAGCTTAAGATTAATGAATAATAGAGTACAACTAGTGAGATATAAGAATCTTAATCATTAACATTTTGTAGGTCCTCCTCGCTAGGCTCTGTTAGTTCAATAAGCTCATCACTGCTAGACATCTCTCCATCATCTATCTCCTCACAAGGTACATTAACATCTACAAGTAATTGAGATGTTGATTGAATCTGGGAATCTACTAAATGTATTTCCATTGTATCATTTTAAAATGCATCGTGGTTTTGAGTCATGATAGAGTTCGACATTTCTATAGTAGAGCGAGGCTTTGTTCGGCAAACTGCTAACCATTCACTAGCTCTCTTCTCTTCGTGGGATATTCAAGATAGAAAATCTACCCCTCTTGTACCGTAAAAATAAAAGGTTCATACTTGTTGAAGTTTTTGTTTACATTTACCTCAACTAAATTGTAGTTTGAATGTATCCTGGTACCTTTTCTTAGAGTTCGATCATACCAAGAACATTTGAATAGCACACATCTTTTGATGGGTAATGCAGGATATTCAACCTCTATAATTTATTCAAGTCTCCCATAATAATTAAACTCACAATTATTATTGTTGATAGATTCTTTCACACAAACACCCGAATTGAAAGTTAGTTTGTGTGAATCCTATTGTGCCACGTGAAATTTAAAGTCATTAACATAGTAGCCAAAGTATAACACTATTATCTTACGGAGAGGTCCAGATGCAATATTTATTATCCTGGACTCTTGTACATTAGATATTCTCCGATCGGTCACCTATAACAATAGATATGATATAAATTAAGCCTCTTATAATTTAATATGGATGTAAGAAATTTAAATTATTCTCTAACTTACATAGATTTGAAACCATAATGTAAATTCTGTCTCTAACTTTTCAGCTATCTCACTTACATTAATTGATGGATTGTGTACTTGTTGTTGTTCGTACAAGATAGAAAATAAGACAATTTTAAGAAAATTGAGATTTTAGCACACAAATTAAATAGGATAGATGTTTGTTCAAAGAAGTCAATTAACTATGTGTAGGATTTGACTAAATCACAGTTTAAGAGTATGTATGTCCTTGCAGCATGGTATTCTTGTTGAGTTAACCATCTAGAAATAGATGCTCCCATTGGCATACCAAGAAACTTGAAAATAAAAGGCATAGAAGGATCTATCTGCTAATCATCATTAGAAATTCAGGGACACTTGTGATGTCTGGTTTCACATTATCAGCAAAATAATAAGAGCAGAAAGAAGAAGCTTCCTCAACCAAATAAGCATTATAGATTGACCCCTCAACTCTTGCTTTATTACCAACATTATTCTTTAATTTTCTCAAAAATCATTTGAATGGATACATCCATCTGTATTACACAGGACCAGTTATTAGTGCCTTGTATGCTAAATGTACTAGTAGTGTTCTATTGAATCAAAAAAATTGGGTGAAAATATTCGCTCTAGCTTACATAGTATGAGAGGAATGTCTAAATCTCATGGAATCATATCATCCATCATAATACACTTTACTGTCAAATCTTTTAAAAAAATAGACTCAATTCCGTGAGTGCTTGCTAAATATTTTAAGGAAGTAAGTCATGGAAAGCTACTGGAATAAGTCTTTGTATGAATACATGACAGTCATGACTCTTCATTCTAAACATTTTTAACCTGTTCATATCCACGCATCGAGCCATATTTGAGGTATACACATCTAAGAATTTGATTTCTTTCAACCAATTACATAAATCTTGCTTACCATCTTTATCCAATGTATAACAAACCTTTGGAAATTTATTAGTTGTTTCATCTTGATGCAACTCTGGTCTGCTGACTAGTTTTTTTAATTCCTCACATGATTTTACAGTGTCTTTAGTTCTTCCAGACACATTCATCACAGTGTTGAAAATATTATCAAAGAAATTTTTTACAACGTGTATCACATCTAAATTATGACGAATGAGTAAATACTTCCAATATGGTAGATTCCAAAAAAGCTCCTATTCTTTCAACCACACTTGCACTGCCTAATGATGTATTTGTTAATCTGATCAGAATTAGTCTCAGATACTAGTAGAAATCCATAGTTGTCTATTTGGTCAGGGATTTCTTCACCTGACCTGATTGTTGGAGGAAGTTTTTTGACTACAACATTCTTAATGAAAATTTTCTTTTTTCGCCTGAAACGGTAATCAACTGGTAAAAATTTATGATGATTATCAAACCAAGAGACTTTTCCACTACAGGGTAATAAAAAAGCATCAGATTCTGTCATGCAATGTGGGCATGCTAATTTACTAGTCGTGTTCCATTCCGACAACATTGAGTATGTTGGAAAATCATTGATCATCCATAATAATGCAGCATGTAATCTAAAGTCACTGACCCTACATTTCATAATTCATTTAACTCAGCAATTAGAGGTTGCAAGAAAATATCTATCTTTTCTTTCGGATTCCTTGGCCCTGGAATAAGTATAATAAGGAACATGAATTTGTCTTTCATACACATCCATGACGGTAAGTTGTAAGGTGTTATTATAATTGGTCAAGATGAATATTATTGTTCAGACTGATCAAATGGGTGAAATCCATCTTCAAAAAGTCTCAGTCTCACATTACATGATTCCATTGCAAATGAGGAAATGTTGTATCTGTTATTCCGTTGTAGGCCGGTTAGGCGGAAGTCGATCAATCCTGTAATCAAAACAAAAACCTTTCTCGTGCACAATCTAGATTAATCAAACACAATTATATTAATTAAACAAAAGACAAAGAAAGTTGGAGACTCAAAGAAGTTACTTGGATCACGATCAAAGGATCGCTACTCCAAGGCAAATAAAGCTCTTTCAGAAATCTTCTTCGTCGGAGGAAGAGAAGCCTCGTACAACTCGTTGAAGCACAGAAAGTAAATCACACGAATACAAGAAGATTATAAGTGTTTGAAATACAAAAACTGAAAAACTAGAGCTTTATTTATAGCTCTAAAAAACTCTATCTTCGTTGCTATTCGGAGCGCCCGGACCAGTCCGGGCACCCCCAGGCGGTCAAACTTTATCCCCGCGAATAGCTCATCAATGTTAACTAGATAACGGCAAAATCACTTCCGGGCGCCTGGACGGTTCGGGCGCCCCCGACTTCTTCTGTGGTCTTCTGGGTGATTTCGGACATCCGGAATAGGGCTCACTCGAACCCAATTTTCGTCCTTTCTCGAGCCACCTTCCTCCCCGGCTTCTCGTTTCTCAGAACGTCACGCACGTCCTTCTCGTCCGCCAGTATACTCTTCCACAGCCTCCGCATCCCTCGGATGAGCCGAGCCCGTCGACTCTCTTCCACGCCATCCTTCTCGTCCGCTGCATCTTTCGCTCGGCTTCTTGTGATCTTAAGCTCCTGTACACTTAGTCAAAATGTTAGATCAATACAGGATCTAACCTAACTAGGTTGGTCACATCAAAACTACCCTTGGGACTAACAGTATCAAGATGTTTCCATGCAGGGGAGTCACAAGGATGACACATTATACCTCCTTCGTGCACATGCTCATGATGCCACATCATGTAGCTTGCTGTTTCAGTAGATGCATACAAGCGTTGAAGTTTAGCAGTTAGCGGAAAATAATACATAAGTTTCCATGCAATCTTTTTCTTTTTCTTCCCTGGTATGTGACTACTATGCTTATAACGAGGGTGATTATAGATTTTACATTCAATCAGTTCACTGTCTTCATTTCAAAATATCATGCAGTTATTAATACAACAATCAATCTTCTCAACAGGTAAACCTAAACCCCTTACCATTTTTTTTATATTGTAGAAGCTATCAGGCATTATGTTATCAACAGGAAGTAACTGAGACATCAATTGACCTATGTCATCGTAACATTTTTCCTGAAAAATGATGCTCTGCCTTGATGTTCAATAACCTTGCAGTAACTGATAATTAGAAATGGCCAGACGGAATACCTTCCCACACTTCTCTTTCACTAGATTTTAACATGTCATACATTTGTTGAAACTTAGGTGTTGGTATTTCATCTATATTTGAATTATCAACAACATTCATAGTGTCATAAACCATTGATTACATTGGATTCTCATTAGATGATGATTCCCCTAAAGGAGTTGCGCCAGATGTTGAAGCAACCAAAGTTCTAATATAGTGAGATAAATAAGGCTCTCTGTGACAGTACCAATTATAGTAATTTGGAACAAATCCTTTTTATATAGATGTAGTTTCACAGTATCCTCATCACGAAAAGCTTTATTTCTACATTTGGCATGATTACACAGACAACGTAATACATCACCATCCATATATTCTGGATGACTCTTTGCAAAATTTACAAACTCTTCAACTCTAGCAAAATATTCATCTCTAATAAATCCATTTTCTAATCTATTGTACATCCAATGTTTGTTCATGTACATTGTATCCTGTCCCCTCGGGGCAGTGCGATGGTTAAGGCATGAGAGCTTGCCACATGAGGTCTAGAGGTCGAATCTCGGCGTGCCCGAGCATATACCTCC
>JBAMIE010073570.1:0-17416 GCA_037177295.1 Kaempferia parviflora
TCTTTGAAATTTTTGAAAGAACTCCCGAAGCTTTCCATGCATCATAAACCCGTCCTTCATAGTCAAAGGAAGAGAAAAACACTACAAATCCTTCTGGAACAATTGCCACGAGGTTGCAAAGCAGGCGCCCTAACTCTTCAATCTGCTTGATCAACAAAAAATGACCAAGTGGCAATGAGTAGAAATCAGCATTTATTACATCCAGTATATACTAGCATGACAACATTTAAAAACACTACGAACTGCCATAGGTACATAACAAAATTCTCGACCAAATTTAAGTCATCTGGAAAGAGAACAACAGAAGGATTATCCAGAACAAGCATCTGGTTAAAGATTTTAACACCATGCTTATATATATTGGTTATTCTAGCAACTATGGCCTTCTATTGGAAAACATATCCTAATGTTCCTTACAGTAGCTTCCAATTCAATACCTTGGTTTTCAGTTGGGGACCTACAAGCCTGGCAGAGACTAGTGGGATGGACTGCTAACCAAGGGAGCCCTGACAACAAGGTTTTTCCTTGATGAGTAGCTGACTTATAAGGGTTAGTAGTGTGTTTTCCTCTACAATGGTGTCCTTGTTTGGTTTACCAACTCCTACCTTAGATATTGGTAAATTAAAGTCATTTAAGGACACATCTTTTGGAATCAGCTATAGATAACCTCTCCAGTCCGAAATCTTGCGTATGGAGTGTTGTGTAATAGTCAATTTTATTGGGTGGTCTTCCTATTCCTAACTTGAGGCAGTATAATTTGACATTACATTGTCACTAGTGATGGTTATCCTCAGTTGGCAATGTGTTGTATCTAGAGCATATTTCTCTTCTAGATCTTGGGAACTGGCGGTGACTGATCACCATTCACCCTATACTCAGAAGATTATCTGGTATTTTCATGATTCATATTCTGTCAGTATTCTCTAAATGTTTGCAGATCTATAGATGTAACCTTATATCATAGTAGGTAGTGTGAGAAGGTGCTACTAAAGTGGACGTTGCATTTCTCCCACTATGGTAATTAGGATGTCACCTTTTGACAACTAGACTTTGTTCACTCAATTGGCCTTCATTTAACTAGACTAGTTATTTCAGGGGACCCACCTAGGACTTTCACAAACTGTGGTCATTCAAGAAGGCTCTAGTGATCCTGATGTGATTTGGAGATTATGATGGTCACTTTTACATTGGTTCATCCTATAGAATGTTGTTGCATAGAGGCTCAGAGGACCCACAGCATCAGTTCATTTGACCCTCTTTTCAGTGTCTAAGGCGAAAGTGCTCATTTGGTTGGTTTTGCATGACAATCTTAACAGCAGGATGGCTCTATGGTGGAAGTGATAGATAGTGACCTCAATTTGAAATTCTCGCACACAACAAAGACAAATAATAATGTTAGTAACATGAGTGTGCCTGTGTGTTTGGTTGATAATGTCAAGAGTATCACCATAGCAGAAATCAAATAAACAAAAACACGACCTATATGGTTTGGAGGCTCTGCTTCCACTCCACAAACTTGTTGGAGGTTGCAAATTTTCTCTCTAGGTGACAACCCTGGTTCATGTGTACCTTTGCTCTCTGGCTTGGTACTCTATAAATGGCTTGGTACTCTCCTTTATAGATGACATTATCTCTATTGTTTTGGCTATCTATCAAAAGAACTTGGTTGCTTTGTTTCACTCCTAAGGTATCAAACTTGGATTTAGAGTTCATGTGTTCTATATTCAACGCGAAGGACCTACATTGGTCTTTTGCAAGTACCTAGAGAGTCATTATTTAGGCATGGATATTGTTAAAGCTAGGAGCCACTACACTCATTGGTCCCACATGGAAATTATTAGATAAATTGCTCTCTTTCCTAATAGTTCAAAATTTTGAAATAAGTGATTAGCCAATTAACTTTAGTAGGAGACCTAGGGTTTGAATCCACCCTATGTCAAATAAATAAAAGTTCACACCTGTGAGCCATGATGAGCACCATGCTTATTAGGCCCACATGTACAAGTGTGGGGTCTAGATAAAATTTATTCGCTTCCTAATAAGTCAAACTTTTGAGTAAGTGGATAGCCAATTAACTTTAACAAATACTGTTATCTTCTTTAGATGGGAGGATGCAGTTGGAAGGTTTGGTCATTCGCCAACCTCTTTTTCATTTCATTACTATATAATCTTTATAGCATCATGTGATGATGCGTTTATCATGCAACTACTCTATGTTCTCATATGTCTCAAATTATAATTTAATAAAGTTTTTCAGTGAACATACTGTTCACTCTACTCCTTTTCAAAATTAAATAAATAAAAAGAAAAAGGAAGGTTGCATAGCATGCTAATGAATCTGTGCTAACTATCCAAAGGCACTATATAACTTGTAGAAATAGACTTCATAATTAAACAGAACATAGCAGACTATTGTTCCAACTTAGTTACATCCTGATAGAAAGGTCATCATCACACATAGCAGACCACATTACCAGACTATACAACTTATGTAAAGAGAAGATAAAAAAACTAGGAAAATATGATGTTCCATGCCCTTATATGCCGGTGGCAATCAAATAACTTAGCCATCAAATCGCAAAAGTATACCACCAATTTATTAACAAAAGAAGATATCAAGGGGATAATAACAAATGTCAGCAATAAATAAGTGTGTACTAATTAGTTAAAATCAGCCATTCTGATAATGAGACTGCATATTTGAACTATCTAGCATTTCAATCCCTTCAATTGAGAGATCAAACAGAATCAAGCTAACTGAACTTTTTCAGTAGCTCAGTTTGTTATTCAAGTTGAAGCAAATAATTTGAGTATGATATCAATTGACTAAATTTTATATTTTTGAATGAAAATGAGATATAAAAGTAATAAATCTCCGAAAAATTGCTATTCAAATAGAAAGAGTTAGATTTCCAAGTCAATTATATATATGTGATTATTAAACCAAACAGATCCGAATGTATTTGAGCTTACTGCAAACTAAACTAAACCAAAAGGCACTTTAAAAAAATAGAACCCAGGAAAAACTTAAAGTTCAGTTAGCTCATCTACAACCAATTATGAACACCTCTAAGGCTATCTGCCATTAATGTTGCCATGTAAGCTAAATACTAGTTAATAAAATGTGCTGGAATGTTTGTTGCACTAATAGATATAAACCTAGAGCAGAAGACTCAACTTCTATACAGAGGAAGTAAAAATTTGGATAATATAAGAGGTAACAGGGTTCAGTTTAATTGCAATAAATGCAACACCAATTTGAAATGGCAATTCTCTGTGATCATTTAATTTGCATTTCATGCTTGTGTAGTAGTTTTTTGGATACCTCCAGTGATGGTAATACTAGACATCGGGCAAATAACTTGGCATAGATATAAAATATTGTATCCTTATTTCTCTAGAAGATATATATTAGCTAGGCTATATTTCGTATTAAGTGCAGAAAACGAGTACAACAACAGTCATCTGAAAATGGGCACTCATCACTCAGTTAGGTATCATACACAACAAGAATGTTTCCATCATATAATTTGCACACTCTAGAGATCATTAAAATCCTCTATTAAAGATCATATTTGTCTTTTTTTAAGTAAAACATTTGCTTTGCATGTTAGATATTTAGTATATTAGTACAGGGCATCTACTACTTAATGAAATCCACTGAAGCATATCAAAAAATATTCCAGCATTGAAAACTTTAAAGGTAATGTACAAACCATGTTCGAAGAATTTCTTGAATTATAGCTGAAATCAAAGTCAACGCCTGATGGGCCATGCGAAACTACAATAGGCAAAATGCTCTCTGGAGGGACAATATGGTCGCACGTGTAGAAATGTACTTCATCCCGTGACAAATTAGGGAAGAGGCGTATTCTTGTCTCTTCAATGGGTTGAAGCGTCCCCCCAGCCAGAACGACACCATATGCTTGATCCAAGACCTGCAGAAAACAAGTTTGAGGTAAGTGCCACTGTCCAAATCATCGTTGTTCTTGAGAATGGTTGAATCCATGGGGCAACAGACCTCAGAAAAGATTGTGTGTCCAGACAGCATCATAAACTTAATGTATCCTTCCTCTTTCTGACCAGATAATTTTGGTCTTGAGAGTAATATTCTTCCATCTCTATCATTGTGAACTAGTGAAATAATGATATTATCTAATGTCTGAAAGCCAGATAAGATACTTCCTTCCTCACTATTATTCTGGCTATCAGAACAAATGGAATTGTGACTTTGCAAGCTGGCCAGTTTAGTTCCATAGCCACTTATCTAAAAAAGCAATAGTTATCAGGTAGGAAGAAACTCCATAGGAGATAAATTCCATCAATGTGATACCTTGTGAATTATTTTGCTGTCTTTGATGTACCTGTGGAGTTTCACTAAGTTGAGGTTGTCAATGTTAAGTGAAAATAAGAAATCATTTATAGTCATGGAAGTGTCAGCAAGTGACCCTTTAATCCCTTGTTCATCTCTGTAAGAACTGGTGTCATGGAATTCAAGCAACTTTTGAAGAAAGGACTGGATTAACACTATAAGGGTCTGTATGTAACGGCGATTTCCTGGACCCAGCCAACTGCGAAATTTGTTGATATAAAACTCGAGGACGTCTAGTATTCGCTTCAACTGTAATAGACAAATAAAAATCTTGCTTTTCTAATTGCTCAACATCATAAAAGTAATTGCATTAATTAGTTGAGTCAGCAGTTAAGAAGTCAAGAAAAGCAAATCAAATTTTCTATTAAGTTAGATAAAACATCATTCCTGTCAACGATAAGGTTCTTTTCTGCATAACATATCTAATACGAAGAAGTCTACCATTAACAGAAAATACCCAGTAAAGTTTATCAAAGAGTATATGATTACGTATATGTTCTTACAACATTTTGTTTATGTCGATGGAAATATTGTATGTCCAACAAATTACCTGTGTCTCACTGATCTTTGCATTGTACATGTTGGTTAGAGAATCTGCTAAGTTGTGGGCTTCATCAATAATTATTATACTTTTCTTCAAATTTATACTTAATGACTCACGTGCCGACCTCAAAAATAAGGATTGGTAAGGAAGCACAATTATGTCAGATGAAGGAACCATGTTGCGGGCGCCATAGTAAGGGCATGTACCAATTTTACTTCCTAGGTGAACAAGATCCTCAATGTCCATTGCATCTGTGTTCCACACTTCATTCTTGAATATTTTTTGCAAATTCTGTTGCCGTAACATTGGACAACCAGATGTGCTCTTTGACCGTCGCATCTTCCCCTTGTCATCCGAAACCTTCAAAACAATATCCAGTTCATAAGTTGAAACTTGCAAGTAATATTACTAAAAAAAATTGACATTTCGCCATAGCATCATTCCATAAATGGCAGCAACCAAAGAGAAATTACAAACACACACAAAAAAAAATAATAATAAAAAAAAATTATGTGATCATGTTCTGGTGCCTTTCAGGAACCATTATCATGGTACAAATGTTAGCAAACCCAGAACGGCAACTAATTACAGTATCATATGTTAGTAGCCTTGTACTAGTGTACGCATGTTCAAGTAAAAAAAAAAAAAAAAATCATTCTTGAAAATAAGAATGCAAGTAATTCCAATACTATTTTACTTGCACAAGAAAATTGGAAAGGCTGGGACAAGAATGGAACAAAGAAATAAACAAAAAATTTAGATAAATTAGGACAAGACTGGAACAAATAAATAAACCTGAACAATCTCACAAACCTTGAGTTTCGCATCCTTCTGATTCTTTTGCAGCTCCAAGCATCTCTCATTAATCCGGCTTGGGTTCCTAAGCTTTAAAACCTCTGATTAAAATAATAAAAAAAATACAACTGATAAATAGATACAGGATGGCTACCAGTTTTTCAATGAATATGAAGCCAATTTACCTGAATTAATACATAAGTTCTTCCTTGAACCTAAACATGTAACTTTGAGATCCAAAGCAAACCTCGTCCTTCTGAATTCATCCACAAACTGTGACAGCTGTGAATGTGTCCGGCTACAAAAATATACCTTAGGTGTCACTTCCTCATCTTCCTCCTCGTATGCCTCCTCATCACTGCTGCTGCTCAAATTAGAATCAGTAGCCCTCTTCCTCTTTGATTTTTCAATGCCGCCCTCCGTGTTTTCATCTTCACTTACATATTCCTCCAACAAAAAATCCTCTTCGTCGTCCAATGACTGCACACCCATCTTTTCCACATTTGCTGATTTTGCTCCAGAACGCTTCTTGTCAAAATTTCCAATCCCAAACTCACTTCTTTTTCTGGGAGCCTCTTTCTTTTCTACATCTGTGATATCAAAGTCCCTCATCCACTGGGGTTCGTCGCAATTTCCACCATCGTTGGCTTCGCCCAGTTTCGCATCCGGCTTCGTAGACTTCAGTAGCTGTTGCTTTTCCTTATGGTCGACGACCCATTGCATAGCGCTACAAATGAGGCTTAGGGTTTTACCGGTTCCTGACTCCAAATCCCAGACCAGTGAACAAAGGAACCACGAAGAATTGAAGTATAGATTGGTTCGGAGAGATGAGGCAAGATTAAAAGAAATAGAATGAAGAGAAGTACCGGTGGGGCTCTCGAGCATGGCGACGCCGCCGCCTTTATCGAGGAAGCTATAGAGAAAGCTCATGAACTCGGTTTGGATCGGATAGGGCTCGAAAGGGAAGGCCGGGAAGTTGCGGCGCGGCGGCGGATTCGTGTCCTCTTCTCCCATTTCGCTCCTCCCGTTCGTTCTCATCCTTCGCTCTCCGTCTCCCTCTTCGGTCGGTTCTTAACAGCGTTTTCCCGCGCAACTTTTCACGGCTCGCCTGGATCCGTCCGATTCTAATCGTGGCAGACTCGTGTTTCTTTCGACAGACAAATGAACTAGACTTCCCATGCGCGACGGATAAAATGTGTGGGCAAAAACGTGTATTTTTTTTTCCTAAATTGGAAGGGGACGTTTTTGAAATTTTTTTTTATGAAAAAAAAAATTAATACTGTTATCTACCCCTTAATTAATCAGGTACTAGTAGTTACAAAACTAAATTGTTATACTATAAAAGTTAGGTGAGCAAATCGTATTAATTATGAAATTATATGTGCTATAATGTGAATTCCTACTCATGTTGAATAGATTAAGTATTAGCAGTTATAAAACTATAATTATTGTTCCCACAGACTGGCACGGTTGGTACTTATATGTGGTGTTGTTACAATAAATCATAGAGTCAATTTTTAGAGTGTGGAAAATATATCGCGGGTCACTATGCTAGGCGAAATCTCTAGTGATTTACCTCTCTTCTAGATCGTCTATAGCAGTCCTAGAGACGCTCAGGATAAGGATTAACACATTTTTGCTATACAAAACTATAGTCGCTATAATGCATCCGACTGATTTAATATTTAGATAGAAAATTGTAGCAAAGGATCATCTTATCATAGTTGCTACACCATATGTAGCAATTGCAAAATTATAGTTATTGTCCCCACAAGCAAACACAGTTGGTATTTTATATGTGGTGTTATTACAATAGGTCATATAGGAATCAATTTCTAGAGTGTGGGAAATACATTGCGGGTCACCTTACCCCACAAAGAGTTATTATGCTGGACAAAATCTCCAATGATTTACCTTCTTTTCAAATTGTATGAGATAGTTTTGGAAGAATCCAGGATGAGGGTTATCATCTTGTCACTACTATAAAACTATAATTACTACCACACGTCTTATTTAAGATAATAATATTAGAGAGTAATTGAATAATTATATAACAATAAAGTACGACACAATAGAACGTCATGATTTGAAAAAAAAAAAAAAACACCCTTCTCACAATGCTTTTATTTATTGATCTTTTTTTTAGAATACTAATGCTCCGTTTATTAAGATGGATCAATAGAGGGGTGATTTAACAAAATTTGATTTGTATAAAATTGAAAAATTAGTCTTTTCCTGAAATCTCATTTAATAATGTCATTATAGAATCAAATCCAATCTACAAATTACATTATAGGTTTTAAACACTGAAACATTCCTTAATGCATTGCCAAATATTCTTCCTCTGAAATGAAAAAAACACGATTCCAAAAATTATATTTAACAAAATAATCGAGCTTATCGATTCTTAGCATTTGACGCCTGGTGTGTACTGGCTACCAAGAAATAAAACGTTCTAAGAAGCTTAGACGGATTGACGAGAATACTGAGAATGAACGAATTACCTTTTACCACATTTCTAACCGAGATCGAGTTATAATTATATTATTTATATTTATAAGTTTCAAATCGAATTCGAATATCACACCTATTCAATATTTTTATACTATTCAGCACATTCATTTGCACCCTAGTCACATGCCAGGTTAGTGCCTTCTTTGATTTCATTAAAAAAAAACGAAAACATTTTATGCAGTTCAAAAGCTTCATATGAAAAAGTCTCTGCATTTAACTACAACTTCTTGATGAGTCTTTAATTAGGAGAATCAACATCGAAAGCACAATTAGAGCTTTTGTTTACAAGTCCTTAAACTCATTTCCCTTTCATCATCAGGCGAAAACAAAAAAAGATCACACGAAACGTCGCTGCGAATCCATGAGAATCTACTTGTAACATTTTGTTCATCACAGTTCCTGTTTCTTTTCCTCCTTTTCATCCAGGATTCCTCTATCTTCATCAGCTTTAGCATGTTTTTTTACAAAATCAATCAAATCCTTCAAGCTTGACTTCTTGTAAACTTTGATCTGAAAAATGTTGTACATTCATTACAATACATAAACCAATTGCAATGGACAAAGCATCGATATGGGCAATACATACTGGTTTCGACTTATCTCCAGCCGGATAGAGTAGAAGCGTCGGGTAGTTGTTTATCTGCAATTGCTACGTATTGAAGTAAATACTTAATGCTAAGACTCGGAGGTTTCGATGACCTATGAACAAAATTGAAGCCGAATGCCTATGATTCTTCTTAAACAAATATTCCTTCCACATAATTTCAATCGAATTTGGAGCACAATAATGTATTTATAATGTATAATCACTAATCTGGAATCTACTCAAGCTTTAGATGATAGCTAATTATCTGCATACCGGAAAACTAAAGGTGACTATAAAGAATTCCAATCTAGTTTCCCTATTGTTTTCGCGATGCTTGAATCGGTACCTCCAGCTTTGGGTGTTCATTAGAAGAAGCATCTATTCTGGCGAATTTCAAATCCTCCAGTCCTTTAAAGTGCTCGGCCAATTTCTGTACTTGTTTGCTGGTAGCATCACAATCCATGCACCATGGAGTATAGACCTATAGCTCAAAACAAAGCCTTTATTGTTAACATGAAGACAATTGTTTTGCCAGTAACTCCTTTAAAAATGAAAGAACTACAAGCTGACTCAAGCGAAATGGAATACCTCTAAAAATACACTTTCGGCACTTTCCAAGACAGAAGCACTGAATGTCTTACCGACAACTTTCTCAACTATTGCCGTCTGTGTTATTCATGAGAGGAAAAAAGAGAACTGACTTAGAACATGATACGATAATAAAACAAAAGGCACAAGTATTGAAGCAATTTGCTTCCAAATTCACGGAACCGATAACACATACGAGAAAAAAGAATCAACGGAAGAGTTAAAGTAGAATAATCGTTTCTCTTGCAGATGTAGAATTAATAATTACCTTAATTCTGCATATTTAGATTCTCATGGAAAGGAAGTATTATGGTATTTATTTTTAATTACCTATAGAATTACATCTATACGATCGCGACCATACTAGTATCATACAGTTGATGTGTTCCTGTTGATGTGCTTATGGGTGATTTAAAAAAGAAAAGAAATCCTTGCAGAACAATAAATTTCCTTCTCAAGGGCAAAAAAATTGCCTATAGGGAATAATCTCAGTTAAGAAGATATGGCAGGATGTTTAACATGAATATTGTGTACACAAAATTGGTAATCGCATATATGATACGTACTTCACTACGAATTGGCTCTGACTTGAAGTATGGTGGCAACGTACCATGAAGAAGTCTGTTACAGAACTCCTGTAGAGTTGACCCAAACAGATAATCATATAGAAGGATCCACCTTAAGTGTTCGGTCAAAAGTTAAATTTGCTGACTGTTTTGACTTACTTCCAAAGTGCTCCGTGCAAGATCTGCTTCCAGTAAGTACTTGGAACCAATTCTATTATCAAATGCAGTAACCTGTGCATCAAAGGAATGACTTCGTAACTTATTTGATCATGATAACAAGCTTAAGACAATATTTAAAAAAAAAAAAAAAAAACACTACAGGAACATTGAAATGGAAACAACAACAATATGGCAGCGGAAAAAAAAAATAGATAGGCAATGTCAAGAGAAGGACAAGTCAAATTAGTGAAAGAGAATTTAAGCATGCAATATGTTGACCAAATGCTGAAGGTAGAGAAGGTAATTTGTTATCAAGGTACTGGATAGAGTCAACTTAGCATTTGATGGCCCATTGTACCAAAGGCAAGCTGGAAGCCTCCAAAGATATTCATAAAAAAATAATAATAATGAAATTTATCACATATTTTACTATATCTGAGTCCTTGTTTGTGAAATACCATAAATCATATAGTATGACGGGCCCTTTCCTTATAGTATAAAGTTTTGATTATAACCAAACAAAATATAAACAAAGAATTGGAACTAAAGTCATGAGTTTGAAACCCTCTTCTATTATTTTCTTTGTTTATTCTCTTACAGTCTTATGGTTGATCATATGTTCGGTTGAGCCTGGTATTCTTGATTCATGTGACCACCCATGGTCTAAGCTTTGTCCAGCTTGATCAAGATGGTGTTTTAGAATAGTACAACCAATCTAAAGAAAGAATCCTGAGTCTGGGAAAAGCGAGTAGAAAATTTGCCTCTCATTCAGTTTCTACAACAAGTTTGGATCAAGATCTCATCTTTGTTTCAAACTAGATAAAAGTTTAATTTCCACCACTAACAAAATTACACACACAAACGCACAGAGAGGCAAAATATCTCAATTATCAAATTATACCATGAGTTTTTATAGCTTACCATGAGCATTACGAATAACAAAATCAAATGATAGAATTCTTACAATAGGCTCTTCGGATTCAAGTCCATAAAGAGTCATAAATGGTTTTGCAAGGTTGTCTTGAGCATTGTCTACGTATATAAACATTATCTGCATTGTTAAGCAATATAATCAAACCTCAGGAAATCCAAGTAAGAAATGCACTTTAAGAAGCAATACTATTTTACTTACATTTCTCTTATAAGACTTCGCAACATCTTGAATTAGTGGACGAAGACCGTCAAAGTCCTCAGGAGTCGAAAAAATAAAAACCTAGAAATAAATTGAGCTGAGATTAATATTTTCAGACAGGTGGTGTTCCACAATTGTTCTATTCTAAAGTTGAATTGGCTGATCTCAATTGGGTTCCTCTCCCCTCAAACAAGAAATCCTAATATCTCAAGGTCCATGCTAATTAATAGACAGTTAGTCAAGAGAGATACGATATATCAATTAGGTATCATCTTCCAAGGAATGAAAATCTATAAAGGATAACAAAAAATTAGCTGGCTACTGGATCTAAACACAGTTGCCTTTCTTCAGACATTGATTTCTTCAACTTTTTCTAGTTTTAAATTTTATGAGTCGTAGAATTTCTCTAGAAAATATAAACACGTAAATAATGCAAGTACAAAGGAGCAACAACAACCTGGAGCTTAATGGCACTGGAATATACTCTAGCAGAATTTAGTTCAGTCAATTCAGTAACTAGAGGAAATTTATTGTACTCTATGAACAGCAAGATCTTATGTTCTTCAAAGTTGTCATCTGCAGAAGCAAAGACAAAAGGTTATATATAATTGTAAAAAAAATATCATCAACCGTTTATGTTGCAAATCTTATTAAAAAAAAACTAAACAGAACCAAGAAATCAAAACATCATCAACATTAGAAACCATGCTTAGGAGTACAAACTAGGGTTGGGCATAGGGCATGGGGCATAGGTCAAGTCGGGGCAATTTTTTTTTACAAAATATGACCCAACCTGGTTTGATTTGGGTTATAAAAAGATTTTCATACCCGGAGCCATACCCAAAAATTTTAAAGACCTGAAACCAAATTTTTTTGGTTGGTTCGGGCTTTGGGGATTTTTAATTTCCAAGGAGTTTGGAGAATTCCCTGTTTTCTAACTTTTTAGAGAAGCAAAATATAAACTATAGTACATAAAAAATCATATCATGCAAAACTCTAGCAACATAACTATAAAAAATATATTAGAATATATAATGATAAAAACTATACAATGATGATGCAATTGAATGCAAAATATACGAGTCATAATAATTATATATAGTGTTGGTGCAGGAAGTACCAGATGATCGAACTTAAGTTTTGATAATGGCAAAGGGTTCAAAGTTAAGGGTTGTTGTTCTAACAACTTTGACTGAGTGGGAAAGTTCTAAGTGAGCTTAGCTGCTTAGGCAAGGTAAAAGTCCTAGTGTATTATAGACAGGTGGAAAGCGCTAGTTGCAGCTAGGTAATAAAGTCCTGGTCTGAGGGACTGGGCGGAAAAGTCTTGGTAGACGAGGAGGGGGTTGAGGACACTAGGTGGAAGTCCTGAAATCTCGAATGCTGAGCAAAAGTCCAAATGGTCTGGAGGACCAGTTTGACAACAGATAAACTCTCCTTAGAAGAGTAGGTGAGGACGCGTTCCCCAGTGAGAGAACAGTAAACGTCAGTTCGACATAGGGTTTCATGGGAAATCCGAAAGTCAGAATTGGACTTGGACTGTCCGGACCTTCAAATTCATACTATATTTTGCTTGGACTAACTCTGTGGTACAAGAAATCAAAGCTGGACAGTTGGCTGGAAACTGGGCATCCAAGCGCCCAGACGATCCATGCGCAGGTTGACCTCAATGCGGGCGAAGCTGACGAAATGGAAGGAAAAGGGAAGGAGGGAAGGAGGGAAGGGAAGATAATAGTGAAAGGGCGGATGATGAAGGAAATTGATCTACCCTGTCAGATTGTGGAATGGTAGAAGGTGGAATAGGTACTTAGAAGGTTGAAGGGGAAGGGATGCAAGTCATAAATCTTGCTTAATTAACTAGATTATTAATTAGTCATATATACGACTCATAATATATAACATATAAAATATGCAACTCTTGCTTAACAAAATGAAATGTCATTTAATTGATACGAAATCAACAAAGTTTATTCTTTGTAATAGTTTAGAGCCACCTCTAAACATGGCAGGTAAAACTCATGTAGAAACGACAAGCTGGTCGCAGATGAAACAAACCTAGTTTGATTTAGATGCATTAAAAGTTAAACCCATTCAAGAACAAAAGAAAGTTGGAAACTAAATATATCTAAATTGCTTCCACTTATCTCTTGACTCAATGCATCGAGCACGGACAAACAGCAATCAGATCAATGACTGAAAAATTAGCTCATGAAACACCGGCATGTATCTCTATGCTCAATATGACGTGAGCCAATGCATATCAAGTCTAACTTGTTCAAGGAAACTCAGAAGGCACAAAATGACAGAGCAACGTGTAAAAACTATTTCCCATATCAGACTTTAACAACTACATTCAGAAAATTTAACTGCTGAAATTGGCACTCAAAATGAGATTGAAAATACTTTCAGACGACAAAGAAAAGAAGACTAAAATTAAACTCATTTAATGAGCATAATAGTCATTCTTTCTGGAAACAGCTCACGTTTCTAGTTCTCATTTGTTCTCCAAGCCAAGGAAAAAATTGTACTATACTAACTGAACTCACCAACTTACCGAATTTCTCAAATCTTTCCGGCTCACTTTTCACAAATCCTATGAATTTCTTATCCAGTTCAACATCTGGGAACAGAAGCCTAGCTATGGTGTTGTCAATGGTTTCCACAAACTGGATTTCATTGTCTGTGATAGCTGCTTTGAGGAATTCATCATATTCGGGTCCCTGCAAAACAATTCAACAGAAACCATCAGAATTTGCAGATGTTGCTTACAGACTTATGCATCAACATTCCAATTCCCATTTCCAAAGAACATGAAATAATCTAAAATGGGATCAAAAAGGAAGATTCTAGAGGCACAAAAGTCCCTACATTCACTGGCGCATCATGTTAGCTTATCATCATCGCTTAAGTTTTTACATATTCTCTGACACGATAAGAAAATATAGACGGGGACAATTGATTCTGAAACATTGAGGTTCTCAAATAGAAAAGAAGAGCTTTCAAAATCATAACGGATTGGAGATTTGATCTAGCTAAGTAAAACAGGTAGAATAGAAATAAGCAATTGAAAGTAGAAAAAAAGAGATCCCTTGACCTAAGAATTAAGATGATTGCCAAATACTAGCAGAGAACGACTCTTTACAGGATCTGAATATGTCAGCATGGAAAATCTATAGAAATTATATTCTTCAGCAACCTGGAGAAACACCACAGACACAGTCCATGATCCAAGATTATTTATGAATATAAGTTCTTTTTCAAGTAATTTTCCTCACATTATTTTGAATGTAAAGTGAATGGGATGAGAAGAGGATTCTGAAGGGACAATAGTTCTGCTGGCTTAAACTTGAAGGGACTAGGAACTATTCAGTGAGGCTAAAAAGAGTACGTTCACCCCCCTACAGAATACTTGGTTCATACTCTAATACATCATGTTTGCTTATCATTGTTTAAGCTTTTAGTGGCTCTCTTTATTATTGTGCTTATAATTTCATTTAATTCTCACAATTCAAATGTAAGTGATGACTAGCTGAGACACCGAGGTACTTAATAGCAAAGCACATTCAAAACTAGCCTGAATACAGGAGATTCAATAACCTCTCCATATTACTAAATGGAAACATTTTTGGCATTTAATAAAAAGATAACATTTTTGGACAGATTTCTGTGTGGCCAAAGCTAATCTGATAAATTCAATATGAATCAGCAGATTTTATTTTCCTGAGGAAGAAGTCAACAGTTAACAAAATGAAAACATCAAGTCAAGTGATGGTGCATCCTAAAAGTGAATTCTAATTACATACTTCATAATTTTCAAAAAAGCCCATAATAAAAATTTGATGCTGTCTTAGGAACTCCTCAGCTGCATCTAAAGATGATAATCGAATAACAGGAGCACCAGTCTTCTTTTTCACCCAAATCACTATCTCCTCCCTGAATTTAGAAGAAGAAATTCCGCTTTAGCAATCGTTTGATAAACAATTTTCAAGGACAAGAGTTGTTGATAGTAGAGCTGGAACCATATGAACAGCAGCAATTACAAAGACAAGCAGATGACAAATAAATGTTACTCCCTTTACCTATGTATGTTGCAATGTGCACAACACACAGTGACCTAACACTTTATCAGGGTATTAGAAAGAAGGCAAAAGTGAATAGAAACTAAAGTAAGTTGTGTTTTAGAGAATCTAACCACACTCGTACAAAGACTGCCACATTTAGTAAAATGTTTCAATCTCGTGAAAATATGTCCAGAAACTGTATGAAATCATCAAGGAAAGAAGAAGAGATCTTTTACTTGGTAAATCCACCCCTATAAGCCAGCGACGACCCATCAATGAAGAGGAGTATCGTCGGGAAACCCTTGATTCCAAGAAGCTTCGCAGCCTTCTCGTGCCTCTCCGCGTCGAGCTTCGCCACCACGAGGTTGCTTCCCATCTCTCTAAGCTTAGTCGCGGCCTCTGCGAACTTCGGCATCAGCTCGGCGCTCCTGGGGCACCAAGGGGCATAACCAAGCAGCAGAACGGCCGCGTTCGAGCGAACCACTTTCTCGGCGTTCTCATTGCTGAGCTCCACAACGATCTTCTGAGCGCGGCGCAGAATTTCGGACTCGGAAAGCTTGTTCTGGATGCCGCCGCCGGCGCCCTGCTCCTGCTCTTCCTCCTGATCTACCGCCAGGAGCTCTTCAAGCCCCTCAAGATCGTCTTCTTCGTCGTCGATAACGGATGCAGAAGCTAGCAGGAGAGATTGGAGAAGGAAAAGGAGTAGAACAGTGGCAAGCACAGATCTTTGCGAAACGGGCATGCTGAAAGACGTACTGGAACTCAAAAAAACTACTTTTTTGCTTCAAATTTTCTTGAAAAACAATGAAATTGCTGTTGAAGCAGAGACGGCGAAGATTTGAAAGGAGAGATGCCAAGGAGGAAATCGAAGAGAAAAACAATGAAATTTAGAGTTTAATCTGACATTTTTTAAATAGCCAATTTATATGATTATTATTATTTTATTTTATTATTTTAAATTACCATCAAACATCCGATCCTTATATAAATTTATCATTAACCATTAACCATCGAGATAAATCAGAAATTATTGACAATAAATAAATCATCAACCGAGCAGTATTAAATAACTGTCTATTAAAAAAAAATCTTTCTTAAATTTGTTAAAATTAGATTCATTAGTTAAATGCCTTAAAGCATCCATGTGGAATATTTAGAGGGGATATTTTTTTAAATATTTTTTCATCTTAAATATCTCCTTTGCAAGGAATAGAGTTGAAGATATTTAGAAATCACAAAATTTTATAAAAAAACAAAAAAATTTAAATCTTATAAATATTTGATTGGGAGAATATTTAATTGTCATATTTTAAATATTTAAGAAATATTTGATTGATGATGTAAATATAAAAATTATAAGCTTAGAAGAATATTTAATATTGTATGGATGCTTTAAATCCATCTTACTATTATTATATAATTATTTATAGTAGTGATGGAAAGTAACAAACTACGAGTTTAGATTAAATTTCAGATTTTATAGAAAAAAAAATAGAATTGAATCATGAGGAACCCTATAAATGATATTTTTGGACAAAAAAAAAATAACGAAACATTAAGAAATTACTTTAATCAGAAATTTTAACCTGTACATCTTTATATGTATAAACATGGGTGACATCCGTGGAGAGTCAGCGCAGCGCTCAATCAAATTTTTTATTCATTATTCTCTTTCCTACATGCAGACTGCAGTCTCTCTCTCCTGCATATAATGTGACGTTGTTTTTTTTTAAATAGTGCTACCGCAGAGCTGTTCTTTAAGAACAACTCTACGCCAGAAAACAACTCCCTCGCGGAACTATTTTTCTAAAAATAGCTAAACAGTTTAGCTGTTCTTTAAAGAATAACCAAACAATTTGACTATTTTTTAAAGAACAACCAAATTGGTTTGAAAAAATAGCTACACAGTGAGAAAAACAGCTATGCTGTAGAGCTGTTCTTTAAAGAATAACTCTGCAGTAGAAAAACAGCTCTACATTGAGCTGTTCTTGAAAAAACAACTCACATGTGGAGCTGCTCTTTACATGTGGAGTTGTTCTTTAAAAGAACAACTTTGTACAAAGTTGTTATTTTTTTTTTCAAAAGTAGCTCCACGAGGGAGC
>JBAMIE010073673.1:0-17415 GCA_037177295.1 Kaempferia parviflora
TTCTGCAGCACTAGGAGTTTCTTAAATTAATTAGCATAATGTAGTTAAATTCGTTAAATTATGGACAATGGTGTACTTTTATTTTGGGAATGTAATGACTGGTTTTATGTAGCAACTACTACTATACTACTGAGGCTGGTTGTTTCCAAACTGTTGGTTTGAAAGCAACGCCGATGTCCGTCCCCGACCAGCCCTTGGTCACGGGGCGTGACATCTTCATTAGCAACTCAATGTAGATTTTCTTTTCTCTTAACCCTAAAAACAAAAACTCAATGTAGATTTTGTCACATTAGAACTATGTCATTAACTTATAAATGATTAGATAAATTTATATAAGATAGTTTTCATAATATTTTATGATAGATATACAATCCACCTAAATTATGTTAGCTTTATTAATTAATTTTTTAGTGGAAAATAGCGCACGTGTATTTGTATTTAGCCCAAACAGAAAGAACAAAAAAAAAAGAGAGAAGGAATAACCAATACTAATCTACATCGGGCCAACACAATTGAAAAAGCAGAAAGAATCAACATACATTTTAATGTTTCTCCGCGAGAAAAAATGCTCATTCAGCTGCACCATTTATGTACAGAACAACTGCGGTCTAATTACCTTCGAATACAATTGAGTTCCTATATTTTTGGCAACGACTTCGCCTCCGTTTGCCCCCAGCATGTGTTCTTTGTTAGCTGAGACCATCCCAGCTAACTCATTTCTACCTCTATCACAGCATTAGGATGACCTCATGAAGTATGACATTCCCTGAGAGACTCCAAATCATAGCCTTAGCAAGTTTGATATAGGCTGCCAACCAAGAAGCCATGGCTTCTTGCAAGAAGGCAGTGCAAAATTGAGTTCAAACATCTCCTTGGTCACGTTTCCTCCCTCACAGAAACCTACCAGGCGAGCCACTATATCAGCACTTGCGTCAATGTGGGCTTTATCGTTTGGGTCTGTCCACAGCTTGTTCACCAGCTGAAGCTTTCTTTGCTTCCCTTCGAGGGGCACTTGCCACTGGATGTACAATCGCTGTCGCTCGTCCTCGGTCAATCTTGATTGCATCCTCTTAGCCAGGAACTCCCTTTCATGTCTCAAGGCTTTAATACTAATAACAACAAAACAAGACGTTGAAATTCAACAAGGCTAAAATGAAGCATAACAAAAAATAATTATGTTAGCATGAAAATGTATTTATTTTAAAAAGCTGTGTAGCATAATGATGCAAATTTTCAGACCTTGAGGAGAGAGTAATTGTGGAATCATCCCCCGATTGAGCAGGACTTGCATTACCGATTTCAGAAAAGTGCTGTTGCAGCCATGTCAATCTTCTAACTTCTACTTCAATGTATATCTGATCAGCAGGGGCACCTCTGAATAGCAAATAAAATTGGGTGCGATGTATTATTGATACATGGCAAATGTCCCATAAATTAATGATCTGATGCATTTGCTCCTCGAATCTGAGATTCCATGCATCTGGAGATTTCTCTAGTTCTGACATATTATCATCACCCTCTGCTGCATCATGTCCTGAAGATTCGTTTGTCTCTAGTTCCAACACCTGAGGCCATTAAGGTCCAGCCAGTAGTTAAGAAATACTCTTTATAGAAAAAGCATTAAACATTGAGATGAAGAGTTAGTTTTCATACCTGGCAAACCAACAGCTGTTTTTGATACTGAAGCTTAGCCACTCGTTCTTTTAGTTCTGTGACATATGCTCTTATGCTCCTCACATTTTCTTCTGCAGCATTCTGGAACATTTGTTGCATCTTTTTCATGTTTACAGAACTGGAACGATGATAGCGCGGTGTGCCATCCCTGGATGAGATATCTCCACCATCTTCGCTCTTAGATGGAGTAGCTTTCTCTGAACCCAATATGTTCTCGTGAGATTCAGTATCAGTTTCTGGGACCCTGTTCTCCACCTCAGATTCCAACACCTGCCGGGATGCTGACGAAGGCGAGCATGGTGCTCTTATAAGATGAGGTCGGTTAGCATTGCTACTCATGGTCAAAGGAAGCATCTTCTTCTTCTTGATTTGGGACTTTGAAGATTTTGGAGTCGCTTCATTAGAATGTTTGTTGCCGGGAAGAGACATGACTAGCTTGTCTAAAGACTTCTGGACACTTTCCAACTTCTCCTCGAGACTGGCAATGGAACTTCCCTGTGTATGGAGTCTTGTAATTTCTTCTTTCAGGTTTGCTCCCGTATTCTGGTTGGTAGCCATGCTGCAGGTGCCAACCTCTGTACTAGGGGATTTGAAGGCACGCATTTCTCGAATTTCTACCTGAAGTTTGGCAATAGTTTCAGCAGCATCTTGGTTACCTAATCTATGACAAGCCACTTCTTTCTGCAAAACCTCTAGAGCTCTATTAGCCTCCTCTCCAAGCTGCTCTTGTAATTGTTCAAGTTTTCGAATTTCATGCACAAGCATGGATGGAATAGTTGAAGATTGCCTCATCGGGTTTCTTGTCCGTTCTGCCTTTTTGTGACTCTGGTCATTTCCATTTGGTGACAAGCCGGAAAAGTTAAGAGATTTTACCACTCGACAAGGGGATGAATCAAATGGATTCAAACCTAGAGGCGGTGAATCAAATGGATTCAATCCCTGAGGTAAAAATACCATATATATAAATCCATGGATTAGGACTGCAATAGATACAACAGCCAACGCTTATCAGAATTAGGAATCTTAGCATTACCTTACAATTGCCCATTTTCGAACGTAATTGATCTAATTGGGATTGGGTAAGGTCCCTTTCTCTTTTCAGCATTTCCATCTCCATTTCCATCTGATTATGAAGATAGATTCACTTACTATTCTGTTTTCATAATCATAATATGCAGTACGTACAGCAAAGATGAAATGGGATTTTGTTGAAGTATAATTACCTGCTTAATTTTCAACTCTTTCTCCATTAGAAGAGCTTCAAAGCTTGCAGAAGCTTCAGGCGTGCGCAATTCTGCTTCAAGTCTTGCTACTTCCTTCTGCAGCTGTTTAACCAACTGTTTTTCGGAAATAACCTGATTGAACAAAAGAATCACAACATTTAGAAAAGCGTGTTTGCTCAAAACAACTGCTAAACAAGCATCCAAGTGTTAGCCTTTGTACCACATTCACTCGTGCCGTGTTCATTACTTCCTTAGCACAAGTTGCAAAAAACAATGTATTTCGAGATTGTTCTACATGACCTAGTGCTGGACTCATAGTGCAAATTATTGCAGTCCTTGCATTCCCTCCTAGAGAGCTCTGCAATATACGTGTCAGCTTTGAATTTCGATATGGAATATGAACACCTTGTTTCCCTTGACTGCACCAGAAAAAAAATATATATAAAGATTTACATCGAATCCCCAATCCTTTCTGTTCAACTTTCAAATCTGACATTGATTTACTAGGCCATTATCGAGACAAAACTTAAAGTAAAAAAGTATTAAAAATCAGAAATGGAGAGCCATATCAAAAATAGGATTTCTGCTGATGTTCATGTGATTGTCAATGAGCAAAATACGTCCAGCTCACATTAAGAGTTTTAATTGTGAAGGTTGCCTAGAGTTTATCCTCAATTATGAATTGGGGAATGATAAAGTTGAATTTCAGTGGAGTGATGTCTTCAGTTAAGTCTCAGTTTACAACTAAAGGATATCAGCCACAGAGCATGATCATGAGAAAATTGGTTTTCTGCTATAATACTCGTTGCATTTATATGAGAAAGTAATGATTTATTTATTTGAGCTAGCAAATGTCATTTTTTCTCTGGTATAGATGCAACTTGCCCATTTCCAATTCCCTAACCACATACATTGTCATACAGCAATTTGCCAAGTAAGCAGTACATATTTTTGGAAGTATTCAGTTACAGAAAAATGAGTGATTAACACAAAGACATGCATGCGTCTTTCTGCTCTTTACTATTTTACCCTTTGCAATTTTAACAACATACAAGTTCACACCACAAGTTGGTATTTTCATGGGAAAAGATTGTTCATCCAAAGGAAAAGATTTTTGGTGCACATATTAACGCTTTAGGAATTAACTGAGATGATAACAAACTTAGACTAGAAAATGACGAGGAAACAAGACCTCAAGGTTCTGATTACTGTCGTAAGATTCAACAAGCTGCGATTTATATGACACCCTTCCTTGAGCCTAGCACCACTTGCATGGGTTTGTCCAGCCCTCTCACTTCCTGCAAGGTCCACAAAGTTCTGCAGAGGGAAACACTGAGCTCAGAATATTTCAAGAACACAGGACAACCATCAAAGGAAGGCAAAAATAATTTACCAGGTTCGCAACAAAAGACTTAACACAGTCTGAATTCTCACGCATAACACTTTCCACTGTCTGCGGAATAAAAAGTACATTAACTTGTACTTTTAATATATCTAAATTCTTGACCAACATAAAAACCAGGTAAAAAAATGTGATAGACTTACCAGCCTTATTATTTGGTGTGATCTGGAACTGTAATCATTCAAAGCTGTTTCACCAACTTGCCTTTGTGCTGTAAACATTAGAATTTTAAATCAGTGAAGTCGGCACAAGTTGCAAGAAAAGAGTAGGAAAAAAAGTGTAATCGACCTTCACATATTTCAATTAGATGTCTCAAATGCTGACTATCTTTTACTGTTTCTTCCTCCAACTTATCAACAATTGTCCCTCTCTGTGCACATAGTGATATTTGGTTAATTTCATATGAAATTGACAAAACTTCCAATTAGATAAAAGAAACAGTCAAGTACCTCAGGATCATCTAGCAAACGAAGAGGGCCAGAATCTGGCTTAAGTAGATCCCTCACTATCTCATTATATATCTCCATAGCTGAAATTTTGACAGTAAAGTCCCTCTCTGGAGTCTAAATCTCATTAAGACAATAAAAACATACAAGTTTGAAATGGAAACATGTTCTCACAAAACAGACTTAGATTAATTGCATAGAATTCAAGATCATTACATCAAGTATGTGCTTATAAATATCATTTACAGCTTTTTCAGCTATCCCTCTCATGGTATATGTTTTTCCGCTGCTAGTCTGCCCATAAGCAAAGATTGTAGCTGCAGACAAAATGGTAGAATCATCAGAATAAAATTTAATAGGTTCTACATACTATTCTATCAGTTAAGAAAGAGAATCTCATAATCTATACCATTAATTCCGGTTAGTGCTGACAATGCAACATCCTTAGCTCCTTCTTCATAGACTCTCTCAGTTAAACAGGTAGGTCCAAATACCCTGTCTGACATAATCAGCCAATGATGTTAGTATCTTCATATTGCAAATAACAGTTGTAATTGGAGCTAGAATTATTTGATAAAATAGTGTCTGTGTCTGTGTGTACCAAAGGTATATGAAGTTGGTAAATTGGAGCGATCCTGAGCTGCCATCTTGAACACAATCTTATTGTCATCAACACATGCCCATGCTTCTTGGTCTTTAAGTGATAGTTCCTTTTTACTCAGTGGCCTAATGCGTACAGTGACAAAAATTTTCTCCTCTTTTACTTTAGAACCTCCAGGGGTACAGATTGGCATCCTTTCAATCTTTGAGGCTGGTGTACTAGGCGTCCGAGCTGATATCGTCATTGTGAATTATCAGTTGGGATGTTGCAAATGTTTGTCGTTTTGGAAGATAGAGCACAACCTCTCCTGAAGCTTTGAACCTAACCAGATATATTTCAGGATTACAATGTAGTAACTTGCTAGCTGTTATTTGACAATCCAATAGACGCACAGAGTAATCAGCCGAGACAGATAAAACGACAACCAAACTCTATCATCAAACTATTACTAAACAATATCAAAGAGTTAAACTCTCAGAGAGGCGTGATGTTAGCGATTCACTTCTATTTCAGATCAACATCACAAGTTTAATTAAGTGATCAAATAATCAGCTCCGAAAAAAAAAATGAGAAAAATTCACATACTTTTTAAATCCCCACTCAGATCTTATGATGGAGCCTGTCTTATGCATTCTAGCGTGGATAGATCTGGATATACAAAATTCGTCCTGACATTAGGCTTTCTTTCTTAGTTAAGTGAACAAGATGACAAATCAGCTAAACATTACGAGCAGCTAAGCTAGCAGAGAAAAAGAAACCGACAAAACAAAGGGAGAATCTAAAATAATCACGAATCGGAACTTCACCCAGCACTCATCGATCAGCCGAGCCAAGCACGATCCGCAACAGCAACGACAACCATAAATAAGGAAGAACAACGGGGCGAAATGTATCAAAAATTCGATGCCGCCGCACCTCGTGCACGGCGAAATCGCCTAGGCTAATAGCAGAGACTAGAGAAAGGAAACAGTACGCCCTTTGGCAAAAGACCTCGCAGTTCAGTAATGTGCCAGAACCTAAGCTCGTTTTAGCGAATGCAAGGACAGATCTGCCATCCTCCCCCACTCACAAATCAGCAGATCAATTCCTCGCCCGAGGGCAACGAGACATCACACAAAGGAGAGGGAAATGCACCTTGGTATGCTTCCGTTGACCTCGTTCGCCGCTTCTCTTCACCGGATCGAGCAGGGACCGGAGCCACGGGGGGTCGAGCGGCGATGATACGAAGAGAATGTGAGGACTCGTCACTCGAGGGTTTTTGTCTGTAAGCCGATTGTCGAATAATAGAGAGGAGAGAGAGAGGAGAGGAGAGAGAGAGAGATGGCCGTTTGAAATGGGGGCAGGCCAACGGCTAGTTCCGTGATCAAGTGCGCGTCGAACGACGAGGCAAAGCTAAACCGTCGCCACCCGGTTAGAATTAT
The DNA here is from genome assembly GCA_037177295.1 of Kaempferia parviflora. Lineage (NCBI taxonomy): Eukaryota > Viridiplantae > Streptophyta > Magnoliopsida > Zingiberales > Zingiberaceae > Kaempferia > Kaempferia parviflora. Next base: position 6,768 of record JBAMIE010073673.1, read on the forward strand.
TTATTCATTGTCAATTTTGTTATTGAGAAAAAATAAATTTACTAGTACAGAATATATTATTAAAATGATTAAAAAGTGAAAAGGAATTATATTTTTTTGAATATTCACTTTCTAAAAATCATAATAGTTCAAATTAATAAAGTTTGATTTAAGAAGTTTATGTGTAAATGATAATAATTGTAACTCGGTGTTAATGGGCCGAGACGGGTCCAAGTAGTCGGGCTCCAACAGGCTTTGGAAGATCCACACTGTTTCAGCGGCCATATAAAAACGAAAGCCCCGCCGGAATCTCTCTCGCTGATGAAAGAATATCCGCGGCTCCGTGTTTCTTCGTCCGGTGACCTTGACGGCCAACTCTTCTGGAAACGGCGAGGCTCGCGGCGATCGTCGTGGTTCGTAATTTCCGCCAACTTGTTCTCCTTCTTGCCTTAATCCCTTCTCCACCGAAGGTATGTCCAAATCCGTATGGACAATTACATATGTGATTGCGTTCGGACAGTTCCTTTATTGTTTCGTAATAATTGTTCCAGTTTCTTGAATGGTGACGAATGGCCTGGATTTTTTGTGAAATCGTCACTGCTCAATGCTTGGTCTCTAAGTCTCTTCGTTTTCTGTCTACCTGTCTCCTTTCGCTTTACTGCCACAATGGCAATTAAAACCGTCTCTAGGGTTTCTGTGTTTTCCTGTTAGTTATTGTATGAAGAATTAGAGATTCTCTATGAATTGTATGCTTGAAATTTCTGTGTGTACCTAAATACGAGCGACAATTTAGAGCAAACAATAGAAGGGAATTGAAGGAGGTGTCCAAACTAGTAATGCACCATTTAGAGAGGATGATTCAACCACGTCTTACGACCATGTATGCAATGACGAAGTGTTCAATGGTTTGATCATGTAGAGAGTATGAGGGTTAGCAATCGATATCTCACACTGATTGATATGGAAGTACTCGGGTGAATTCCAAAATTGTACCTCTATTTTCCCAATATTCATTCTAGCTTGCTTAGTTCCAATATCCTAACTTGACCTAGTTTAACAAAGAATTGTTTGACGGTTGCGAGAACAAGAATCAAATTACCTCACTGTAAGAAAATATCATAGTATAGGGAATGGGGAATAAATATGATTCAATAATGCAGTTAGCTAAACACTATGATTGGCAAACCAAAACCACAACTAAGAAGAGGTTTCTAGGAATGTATATTTGCAGTGGAATTTCTTCCAATTCGGTTAAGAACAAGCTTCAAATTATCCAAGGATTAACTAATTCATTTTCTTCAACTATTCTCTTATCTGTAAAATAGAATATTTATCTTTTGACTTAATGGGTGTTTTTCTTTAACTAAACTTGATCTCTATAGATTTCGTGAGTTCATGATGAAAATAAAAAAGAGAAGCAATTTATATTGCCTAAGTTTTAAGCTTGACGGATTGAAATGTTGCAAAATTTTGATCACTAAGGGTCTAAATCAGTGTGGTACTTGGAGGCATGAGCTCTCAAGAGGTAAGGTTTTGGATGGTTTTGTTCTGCTAGTGATATGTTGTTCTTGTACTCCAGAGATTGCAAGCTCTCGGAACTTTCTCAGCTTCTGCAAATTGGTAAGCCTAACATCCCTAGTTTATACACAAGTAATTATGCCAGGAATAAGTTTTGAAGAGACATTTTCATCTCTCAATCTAAAAAAAAAGAATGTACCATGGGAGTTGTGTAGCAAGGACATTGTTGTGGTTTTTAGGAAAGAGGTCACCATCGGTAAAGGATGAGAGTTGTCTGACGAGTTGCTTTGTGTGTGTAGAAAACCCATAGTGTATTGGGCCATCTATGAAAAAAAACATATGTGCAATGGTTAAGTAGCTTTAGGACATAATAAATGAATGAAAAAAGTTTATGGCTTTGGAGGAATTGGCATTTAATCAGTGCTTCTTTTGAGCATATCCAATGTTATACTCATTGAAGGTCTATTTATAGGCACCATCCGATGCACCATAGACAAATTATTATCAATTTTATTGCAATCTCCTAGTCTTCGTTGTCTAAACAAGAATTATAATTTCATTAGTCATGTTGGTACAATTATAAATTCAATGTTTAAGTAGATTTCACTAGTATTCTTTAAGGCATTGAAGTCTTGCTTTACATCTACCATTTCCAACACCATCATTCCATAGCTGTAAACATCACACTTGCTGGTCACAAGACTCACAACTCCAAAGTTGCTAGAGAAGATTATGAGTCGTTGAAACAGTATTTCTTTTATTAAGCACAATTTGGTTAGCCTAAAATTTAAGATCTATGAACAAAATCTGTGTCTAAGAGAATATTACAAGGCTTGATGTTGAAACGAACTATTTGGGTGTTACACCCCTAACCTAGGTATTCTAGACCTCTTGCTATCCTTATCGCAATCTCATATAATCTTTTGCAAATAAGTAGTATTCTAACATTAGATTTCACGGCATAAATAAATTTCTATAAAGATCCATGTGACATAAAATCATACAGTAGAGCCCTCTTTAGGGCCGTTGCACTAGGGCAAAATGCATATTTACGTGTTTGTATCTTGCTGTCGGATTGGCGATACTGGCCGCTTGGGGTGAGCAATATCTCATTTTACTCCACTACAATAGAGCCCTCTTTGATCCTTCTAAGCAAAAATCTATTGAGGCAACAATATGTTACATAGGAGATTCTACTAATGCTGGCTACCTCATTCACAAAATTCTTCTCTGTTTCCTTCAGATTCATGTAGGATCTTTACTGCCACATTGATGGCTGGTTGGGAGAGATTTCCTTGTGCACAATGTCATATCCACCTTCTCCTAGCTTGTTGTTGAAGGAATTGGTGATTCTCTTTTTCTCAGCATGTTTGTACCTTTTGCAAATCAAGATTCATGGGATTTAGAAAATTTTATCATTCTTCACATTCATTTCGTGAGATTTATTGTAATAGATTTGAAGAACTACACTATGCAATGAAAAAAATTGATAGGACATTGTCGGTGTTGACTGGAGTCTAATACCCGCGACGTAAGAGCGTAAAGAAACACCTATTCTACAATTTTAATACACTGTTTGTGAATTCATCTTTCAACTGCACAATGATTATTGTCTTGTTGCATTTAACTTGCAAGCATGTTTAAGAACATTTTCCATCTCTAGAATGGTCGTCTAATAGAACACATTTATATCCCTAGAGGAGAGAGTGAAAATGGAGCGTCATGGTTTGAACTTATAGAACTTAGAATGAGGCCTAGCATATTAGATGGTTCTATTAATTTGTATTGGACTGCTCGATTACTGCGTCACCACATGACCACAGTTACATATATATAGAGGTATCTAACTTTTCGAACTAAATAATCCTGACTCTCCCTATGGAAGTTTTTGACAGGCTAGCAAAGTAAATCTAGAAGTGCAAGTGTCTTGTTGCCTAGAAGTTAACATCCCATATTTGTCATCCGAATAGAGAAAAAATATATGGGAATCAAACGTGGGTGTTTAAGAACAGTTGGAATGTCGTTATCGCTGCACCGTAGCCCGGGGGCACAAGACCACAGTTTTCATCAGGCAAGTTTGTTCTGCTGCTAAGATATTCTCCTCCAAAACAGTCTGATATTCTACAGCGAACAAGGTACGGGTTTTGATAGCAACGTAGATCATCCAGCAATTGTAGAAGAAGATGTGCTTGTTATAAGAGCTCAAGGTAAAAAGATATAGATATGGTAACTGGTATTTTAAAAAATGGAGAATTTTCTTGAGTCCCAACAAGATTTTGAATCCATTTGAGAGCGAAGGCTCTCTGTTCCACTAAAGAACATTGAAGTCGGGAGCAGTGAAGAATTCCTCTGTGTTTTTAGATTTCGTGTTTAAGGAAAAGGATGCCGGGTTTGTAGGGGAGATGGATGAGTGAGAAAAAAAAATGCTCGCTCAAAGAATTCGGCTGTGGTTCAACGAGTACGGTGGCAGGCGGCGTTGTCTGATCGGATTAGAACCTTAATCGATTTGACAAACAGATACGAGCAGAGGAGTTGACCTTCCATTGCTTGGATTTGAAAATATTGGGAATTTAATTCACTCATTTTGATTTAAAAAAAAAATTGCTGGCTTGCTCATCAATGGAAATTTAGATCATTCAAAGTTCAATGTAGTCGTTCGACAAAAAAAAATCTTAATTAGTCTCTAAAATAATTTGGTAGAGATGACTATGGACCATATCAGGCTCAGAGATTGGGTTAAACTCACACCTGTATATGGTCTATAAAAAAAATCCAGACCGATGCATTAAAAAAGTCCATAATTCCCATTAAATAAAAAATAAAAAATCCTCAGTCACAGCACAACAGGCGCCACAGTCAAACCAGAATACGTCACATCTCATCTAGTTCGTTGAATGGACTAGTTTACTCCACCACTCTTCATTCATTAATACGATTCGCTTTTGGAAGTCAACATCGCCGTTACCGCAGACTTCGATCCCATCGCTCTCATCTTCAGTCATCTGGTGCGAATTATGATCCAAATGGCTAACCAAGTCAACCTATTTCGAAGTCAAACCTACACGAAATGGCGGCCTGCCAATTTGCATATCTGTTCCACAATGTGGAAAGAATCATCCACCGGAGACGTATCACAGCAGGCACATGCAAAGACTAATCTTCTTCCGCAGTGGCTATCTATCTCCTAGCTCGGAGAGATAGCTCCTCGATCCGGATCCTTTCTTCAGTGGCAGGCAGAGCAGAGCAGAGCTCGCCCCCGCGATGTGGGAACTAATCATGGTGCGTTCTTCTTCTCCAATGTTGTCCAAAATCCTGATGGGGCTCTTGATCCTCTTTTTGGTGGAAGAAACATCGGCGCTTGAGGCCGCTCCTCGGTACGAAGATTGCGCGCCGCAGAAATGCGGGCAACACTTGGTCCAGTACCCTTTCTCCCTCAAGGAGCTTAACCACTCCTTCTGCGGCCCTCCTCCCTTTGCCTTATCATGTGCCGACTCAATCCTAACTCTTACTTATTTTCGCTTTTCATTTACCGTCGTCAACATCTTCTACAATAACAATTCGATTCAACTTACATTTGGCGACTACGATCCCTGCATATTACTTCTCTCAAATACCATCATCGATGTCTACCCTTTTTCCCTTAGCACTTCCAACAGGCAAATCTACTTTATCTACAACTGCTCGAATCAAGGAGATGATGATCTTCGAGACTATCAAAACCTTACTTGTTCTCGCTTTAATTCTATGGGCTTCTATGGCGGGGAGTACATTCCAAACCACACGAACTTGTCTGATAGAAATTGTAAAAATTATACTGTTATGCCGGTGATGAGCTACTCTAATTTAAGTGCCAGCAGTGACTATCGTCCCTTGTTACACACCGGGTGGTTGTCGAATTGGACTGCTCCAGTCTGTACAGTATGCAACAATACCGGCGGCCGATGTGGCTACGACAGTTCGTTGTCAAAGTTCATTTGCATTTGCCATGATGGAATCAATTCAAGCAGATGTGGTGGTAAGTATGTTCCTGTATAACTCGTATTTTCTCATAACTACGAGTAAGAATGCTCGGAACAGATTGTTCTCTAATATGGACGTGATTTGTTCTTGATGTGCAGGGAAGAATTCAAGGTGGAAATTAGCAGCAGGTAAGGAACATTCTTGCAATCACCTTGAGATGGGTTTCATAACATTTTACTTTTATACGACTCTGATTTCTCGTTCATCAATAACTTTGAGAAAAATCAGATTTGACTACCTCATGCATCAAAAAATTCAGATTAGTCAATGGCTGTAGCTTCCCTAGTACTCAATACTGATCATCCATTTGTGCCATCGTTTGGCTATGCCATTGGTGTTCTCTGTCCTCGCTTTGGGCATCTTATCTTGGTTCCCTACTTGCACATCAGTTCCCAACAGTGCCAATTTAAAATTTTCAGTTTTATTTCAACTCGAACATTTTGGTTTCAGTTTAGTTTTGGTTTGATTTTACTTCAAATTGCAAAAGGAAATGGTTTTGGTTCAGTTTTAAATGTGACCGCGAGATCTTTAGTTTATCATCTAGTTTTGTAGTTTGCTCTTTTCTTCTCCCAATGATCTCCTCTCAGACTATTTTACATAAGATTTAAAATCATGACATTCTCATACAGGTCTTGCTGGATCAGCTGGTTTCATTGCTCTAGCATGTGCTGTCATCTTTCTCCTTTACAAACTCCGAAAAAGCCAAAATAAATCTGCATCCTCCAAGCTTCTCATTAGAAATTATTCCCTGAAGGACACATCAATGAGTGATCCTTTCCAAATCCATGTCTTCTCCTTTGAGGAGCTTTTGGAAGCTACTGATTGCTTTCATCCATCGAGAGAACTTGGTGATGGAGGCTTTGGCACCGTCTATAAAGGTGCAAGGCAAAACTGTATTAGTTTCCATTTAAGTTGCAGCATTGATCCTGCTTTGAACATATTCAGTCAATCTTCTTTCTGCTATTTAGGTGAACTCCGAGATGGTCGAACGGTTGCAGTCAAGCGCCTTTATGGGAAAAACTTCAAGAGGGTTGAGCTCTTCTTAAATGAGGTGAAGATTCTCTCCCATCTTCGTCACCAAAATCTAGTCAGCCTATATGGCTGCACTTCACAACACAGTCATGAGCTCCTCCTTGTCTATGAATTTATACCAAATGGTACCCTTGCCGATCATCTCCATGGGAGTCGTGCTACTGAAAGGATCCTCACATGGTCTATGCGTTTGAACATAGCCATTGAGATAGCTGATGCTCTTGCATACTTACATGCAGTTCCAATCATACATCGTGATGTGAAAACTACAAACATTCTACTAGACTGCAGTTTTCATGTAAAAGTTGCAGATTTCGGGCTTTCTCGCCTCTTTCCAACTGATGCTACACATGTATCTACTGCTCCACAAGGCACACCGGGGTATGTAGACCCAGAGTACCATCGATGTTTCCAACTCACTGATAAGAGTGATGTCTACAGCTTTGGGGTGGTGCTGGTTGAGCTTATATCATCCAAGCCAGCCATTGATATCGAAAGGGAAAGGAGTGAGATTAATTTAGCTAACATGGCGATCACCAAGATTCAGAACCATGAAATGGTTAAATTGGTTGACCCTGAGCTTTGGTACCAATCTGATGAGTTAACAAGGAGCATGATCAGCATGATTGCAGAACTGGCCTTCAAGTGTTTGCAACCTGGTGGGAACATGAGGCCAACCTTTAAGGAGGTTCTTCAGGTGCTAAAAGCGATCAAGAGTGCGACGAGCAAGTCAGAAAAGAAAGACATGGATGCTGTTGAGACGCAAGATGATGCTTGTTTAGTACCGAACATTGAGGTGTGCTCGCCTGATTCTGTTGCTGGCAAGTGGGTGAGTCAAGATACAACACCTAACAATAGCCTGTAAAACAAGCTTTAACAGAGATGCATCATTTGAAAGAATCATCAGTTTAATTGAAGAAATGTATATATATCTGTATGGTGTGGATCTAATTTATACTTTATGAATATAACAGATAAAGTCTTTTTCATTGCTCCAAATTGAAGCATCTTCAATCCATTGAATGAATAAAAATGTTTGCAAATGATAGCTAATCTTTTCCTTTCCTTTTCCAAAAAGCGATGAGTGTAGATGGATCAAATTTGTTGAATACATTGAAATGCATCAGTTATCCTTGGACCCATGGTTGTAAATGACAATAGTTTTTGTCAACTTATATAATATGCTGGTAGAAACGAAGAGCATAATGTTCAAGGTGGCAGAGTAAGACCCTTCTTCTGAGACTTTGAACATTAGACGTAAATCCTAGTTTGAATTCAAAGTTTGAAAACTCTTCCTTGTCTTGCAGTTGATGGATTAATGGAGGTGGCAGATGTTCTCAATGTTCAGACATTTCTTCATGAGGTATGTCAATGTTTTACTCAGCCAGATGTTCTAGAAGGAAGGTGGAGTTCAAAGTAATAAAAATATATTGCAGTACTCTTCCACCTCTAACAAAATGTTATTTGGGATCCAAAGATCCAAATAATAATAATAATTCTGGATGCTCTTGTGCTTTAAGGTCTATGTTGACCACGTGTTAGTAGTCAGAGAGAGCGAGAGAAAAAAGAAAAGAAGTTTTTTCTGAGACTTGGACGTCAGAATCATCAATTTACTGCCTCCCCAGCTCACAATTCAATGGTCTAATTAAAATGGTACCAGTTGTCCATAGGTTTGATCGTAGTGATAAAATACTTTAAGGTACAATTAAAATGATCAAAGTTTAATCTAGACGAATATAAGCGTTTCAAATGTATCGAGTAGACAAACCAAAGGAGTGTAGGATATAAATGGCAAAGAGGTGGAGATGAAACATGAATGAGACTTTAGTTGAGAGTTTTAAGATATATTGATTGGTTTACGTTGATTATTGATATCGTGGATAAATATATAAGGAGAGACTTTCTCTCACGTGTTCGCCGTAGGTGGTGCAAATTCAGGGATGTATTTCATTGAACCACGTTGACTTATGTGCGAGAACAACCTGCATCATTTTCAGCTTTGCGATTAATGGCGATAAATGATTTATTTAATCAAAGAAACTTCACACCTCTAAGGTTTTGTCAGGGTCTCCCGTATAAAGAGACCCTCCATAAAAAAAATGCAAAAGCAAAGAAACTCCTCCACCTAGAGTTGTGGCCAACTCGAGGCAGGGTGAGCCGATCCATCATCTTGGCGGGACGGGTTGGGAAATCTTCAATCCAACTCAAGGCAGGTTGTTAGGGCATCTTCAACTGAACCCCTTTTACACCAAAATAGTGTAAAAGAGACCCCAAACAATCTCCAACCAATACCCTTTAATTTGCATCATTTTAGTGCAAGTGAACAACACTGTTCATTTACACTAAAATGATGTAAGTGTCTACTTTGTGAATTTATAAAATTAATTTCTTTAATATAATATATTATGATATTAAATTTATAATTAATGTGTATGTTAAATAATAAATTATAAGATGTTACAAAAGAATATTCCTTTTAGGGTAGTAAATAATGTATATTGGTTGGAGTTGGAAAAATATTTAAAACGACACTAAATTAGTGTAGAAAATGCATCAAAATGGATTTTATTGTTGGAGATGATCTTAGGTGGGTCAACACGAGCCCACCAAAAAAATAATAAAAAATATATAGAAAAGATTAAAATCTCCCATAAAAAAAATCAAAGAGATGATTATGGGAATCAATTTTATTACCGGTGTAGAATGCTTTTATTTTCCGTTATAGAAACTCACACCAGTTCTTGAATTTTGAAATCTACTGTTTTGGATTTTGAGTTCCTAAAGTGTTTGCCTTGATCCATTAGTTTTTATCGTAAAAAATAACCTCACCTCCAATTTGTAACGTACCCATATATCTCCTTGCGAAACAAACCTTGGCATTGCCAATACTTGCAAAAACATCACTATCTGTCAAGGTTAGGGTTCGAATGATGTTGAGTGTGTGAGAAAAGAGGGTCGGGCAACTACTAGCCAAAAAAAGGAGGGGCAATGACACATAGACAGCTCTAGTAGCAAGGCGTTCAGCGCCCCCGCCCCACATAGAAAGCTCTAGTGTGCTAAGAATTGGTGATGATCACACAAAAAAGCACAGGCAATGATTGGTGGTGACCACACAATAAAATCCCAAACCACTAAACAGCAACAAAGAGGACATGATGCAATAAAATAGGATGATAATGCATGTACAAGAGTTAAAACCTTATGACTACTCTAGTACGCCATAAAAACATTCCAATTCAGTTATAAGTTTAGTAGATTTTTTTTTTCTCAATCCGTGAGCCTACTTAAGTCTGTCATAGGCCGACCCGAGTAGGTCGTGGCCCAGGTCAGGTTAGCATACGATGGGTGAGTCTGTCTAGACTCACCTTTAAATGAGTTGATAAAATTTCAACCTAACTCGTTTAAATTGCTTGACGAGGGGGGTCAACTCGAATTGACGATTCTATCTCCACCTTCGTTCCCTTATTCTTTTTCTATGGTGTGCACCTGTTCAATAGCTGGAGCTCCTATATAAGGAGTCCCTCCATAACCTTGAAAAAGAAAAAGAGACGTACACGCAAAAAAACTCCTCCACTTTCGTTCCTCATTCTTTCTCTCTACCGTGTACTAATTCGGCAGCTGGAGTTCCTATACAAGGAGACCCTCTATAAACTTGCAAAAAGGCGAAGAAAAAAAAAAACTCCGTTCCTCCATTCTTTCTCTTTGCAATGTATCCATTCGATAGCTCTATCCGTAATAGTGTTCAGATCATACTCACTCGGTTTGTCATGAATAACCAGTGCTGGATTGTCAACATGGTTTTCGTTTTGGCACTCAAATGACTCATCAACTCAGCCAACTCGAACTCGGTCATACAAGGTAGCTCCACAACTCAACTTTCCTTACTTAGCAGCCTAATTAAGATTATCCACTATTTTCGTCACAAAATTGTTACCTAAGATACGAGAGCTTGCCACATGAGGTCTAGAGGTCGAATCTCGGCCTACCCGAGCATATACCTCCCCCATGTCTTGACTATTTGCACTTATGGCTAGTAGCCACCTGTGATTTACCTCCTCAGTGTTGATCCTGAGACGGGTTGGTAGGAACACTGGGGTGA
>JBAMIE010073775.1:0-17412 GCA_037177295.1 Kaempferia parviflora
AACCTTCTACTCAAGGACGCTATTATACTTAGTTATTTGGCACCAATACAAGTAAGTATAATAACCATAAAGAAATGCCTTTATCAATATTTAGGAATATGATACAATGAGTCCATACAACAATCATTACATGATTGGCTCTAGGGCTCTCACTAACATGTGCTACTTAATTTATAAATTTCATTACTTATTGAACATCTGCATTGGCTATGACAATAAACCCTACCATTAGAGAAATAGATGCTAGGTGTAAACTTTTGGAAGATGAATTTGAGACCCTTCAATCAAGTGTGGAAGACCGAGAATAGTTTAAAGTTCATGCTGCTAGTATAATCGACAAGCTGCTAAAGGATACAAGTTCTAAGTCCATAGACCACATATCCCACGTAGCTCAACAATCACCTAGGCATCAACCACCTTACGACCATCAAACAGTCATTGATGAGGAAGATTATTTTCAAAACACACAAACTCGACCTAGAGTTAGACATAAACTTAGAATAAAAATAGATACTACCCATCGAGTTAAACTAGATGCCTCTAAATTTTGATGATCGGCTAGACACAAACACATTCTTTGATTGGGTTGTTGAGATTGGAGATTACTTTGATTGGTATGATATATGATCCAAATTGAATGAGCACGATTTGCAAACATCAAACTCGTAGGTTTGGCAAAGAAACATGGGCAAAGTATCTAAGATTAATATGCCACAAACGAAGTAGAACCAGTCACACATTAGGTAGAGATAAAACAATTTCTAAATAAAAACATGTCGCAACATACTTTAGAAACCAACAGTACATCATGTGAATAAATCTAAAACAATCAAACATGAGCGTAATTGAATATTTGAGTAAATTTGACAACTTATGAATGCGTTTAACCCCAAATTAGATCCTAGGAAAACCCTAATCCATTTCATTAATGGTTTTATACTTGAAATTCAATGACAAGTTAAATTATTTGCCCCAACCTCGATCGAAGAGGCCTGGCATAAGGCTAAAGAGATTGAGCAATTTGTGAATGCCCTTACCTTATGATCACTAACCCCCTCGATTGACAGTGCCCGTACATAGAAGACATCACAACAATCGAGCAAATCCATTGTTTCAACCCACCCTGGATTTGTCATTCAACTAGTAAAGACGAATACATTAACTTCTAAAAAAATAGAAAGCGCTAACATTCAATACTTCAATTGTCGTAGTAAGGGTCATGTGGCATCCAAGTGTCCCTATAGAGTCTTAACCTTGCATCAAAAATTTAATCTTGACAATGAAGTAACATACTTTCCGACCCCAGGTAGCGAAGAAATTGACCTTCTTGATGAGCACCATGAAAATGAGGAAATTGAAGAACAAACCATAGGACTCAATGTAGTGTGTTGCATCCTTTCCATGCTTACATTCGACGATACATGGAAACACACTAACATTTTCTGCACATGCAAAATGTGGGAGTAAATCTTGTAAAATCATGATGGATAGTGGAAGTTGCATGAACGTAGTATCCACACATGTCATTTCTAGGATTCAAGGTATTCCTGAACCTCACCTAAGCCCCTACAAAATGGCATGGGTTTGTCTTTCTAGTTGCACAAAGGTGTTTGGTTCCTATAGAGATGGGTCCATATAAGGATAAAATATGGCGGGGCGTTCTTCCTATGAGTGTAGCCCATATCATCCTAAGTTACTTATTATGGATGAGAAAACACCTATTTTTTAAAGTATAATGGCGAAAGCATTTGATTATACTCACCAAGCCTAACCAAGCCTAGCAAACCTAAGTCCAAATCTAAGTCCACAACTAAATTGACCCAATCCTCAAAACAATCCCTCCACCTTCTTACACGACCTCAATTTGAAGAAGGAAAAGAGTCAGGAATCTTAGTAACACAGAACCTCACAGTTAGCACTAGAAATTCACCAAAAGGCCTTTTCCTTAAAGTCAGAGATTTTAGATAGATTCTAGGATATAATTAGTGAAGAATTACCCAACGAACTCCCACCTATGCGCTCGCTCCAACACATTGTTGATCTAGTCCCAGGATCTCAATTACCCAAGTTACCCCACTATCGTATGAATACGCTAGAGCGTGTTGAACTGAATATGCAAGTTGAAGGACTCTTAGAGAAGACTTTATTAGAGAAAGTATGAGTCCATGTATTGTTGGCACTTTGTTAGTTCTTAAAAAGGATGGTTTTTGGAGAATGTGTATACATTTGATGACATTTTGATACATAGCTTGACATATGATGACCACCTGAAGCACATCTACCTCGTCCTAGAGACTCTTAGAAAGGAAATATTGTTTGTTAATATAAAGAAATGTTCCTTCCTACAACCTCAAGTTCTCTTTCTTGGATTCATTATTTTTTGTAGAAGACATTTCAACATATCCAAAAAAGATTAGGATAATCTAGGATTGACCAGAGTTGTGTATCCTTTTAGAGGCTCGAAGTTTTCATGGCTTTGCAACCTTTTATCATTGCTTCATTAAGGACTTTTGTAGTGGTCGGCTATAAGCAGACTGTGATTTACCTCCCTTCACATAATCTGGGGACGGACTGTGAGGGGTGCGTGGGGTGAGCATAATCATCTTTGCTAGATTGATTAAGGACTTTTGTATCATCATGTCTCCCATAACGAATTGCCGGGGAATTTTAATGGACCAAATCCGCCTCAGATGCCTTTAGAGAGATAAAAGAAAGGATGACTAGGGACCTATTCAAACCATTTGAGGTGTCTTGTGACCCGTCACGAGTAGGTATAGGGAGTGCATTGAGCCAAGAAGGTCACCTAAATGCATTCTTTAGTGAAAACTCAACGAGACTCGACAATGTTATTCCACCTATGACAAAGAGTTTTATGTTATTATTCAAGCCTAAGAAAGAAATTAAGTGCTAAACATGCTAGGTGGGTTGAGTTCTTGCAAGAGTATACTTTTGTTCTGAAACATTGTTATGGTGTAGACAACAAGCTAGCTCATACGCTAAGTCGTGTTGTTGCCACATTACATGCCATGAATATGATTGTAGTAGGATTTGATAAACTCAAAGATGAATGTGCCACTTGCCCTGTCTTTGGGATAATTTTTCAAGAAGTTCAAAATAGGAGTCGTCATGATTTGGTAGATTTTGTGAGAGATAATTACCTATTTAAGAGTACACATTTATGTATTTCTATGGCTGCACTTAGAGATTTTCTTATTTGGGGACTCCATGCAGGTGGCTTAACTGGACATTTTGGAAAAGAGAAGACTATTATCCTTGTGTTAGATTGATTTTATTGACCTTTATTGTGATGAGAAGTTGCATGAATTGTGTCACAATGGCATACATGCCAAACGACAAAGGCAACCAAACAAAACACTAAATTGTACAACCTACTACCTATAACCCATAAACTTTGGAAAGACATTAGCGTTTTAGGATTGCCTTAGACTAACCGAAGTCACAATTCGATCTTAGTAGTAGTAGATCGATTTTTAAAAATGGCACATTTTATTCCATGCCATAAAACAAACAATGTGTCACAAATAGCCAAATTATTCTTTAGGGAGATCATTTATTTGCATGAGTTATCTTCATCTATAGTGTCAGATAGAGATGTGAAATTTGTTAGCTATTTTCGGAAAACACTAGAGAAATTATTTGGACACAACTTAAATTTGCTTCTGCCTTTCATCCTGATGGCCAAATTGAGGTTGTTAATGGCAGTCTAGGAAATTTGTTAAAATGTCTAGTGGGTGAAAAATCAAGTATTTGGGACTCAATCTTGCCACTTGCTGAATTTTCTCACAACAATTCAGTAAACCAAACTACCAATCATAGTCCATTTGAAATCGGTTGAAAGCTCATCAACGTATTGACTTGATTCCCTTACCTACCATTTGTCATTCTTATGAGTCAGAGAAAGAAATAAATCATCATAATAGGCAACACATGAAGAAAAAGAAATTGAAGATAATTCTAAATTAGCACTACAACAATAAAAGAAAACAAATTGAAGAATATTAAAGAATAAAGTGGCTACAATTATTAGAGATTTACTTTTTTTGTTATTTGGTAATTAGTATTTTTTATTTAGGCAATAAGTAGGTAATTAATTATAAACCCTACTAAATTATAATTTTTTCCTTATTTATCATATTTATTTCCATATTGAATTTTCACTTTTCTTCGTTGTGAGAGTTTAACTCTGCCCATGACGACTGGTCATGGCTGGTCCTAAGCCCGAATAAAGGAGGGTTGCGTTAGGTTGCCAGCGAGCGTTAAAACTATGGTAAATATTCAATGCATGGATCCATTAAACTATTGTACTAATACTAGGTCCTTCTATGGAAGGAACACATTACAAGGTCCGACTGTAACGTCTTGTCTCGGTAAGGACCGCTACATCTCCAGAACTCGGGTGTAGTGCTAAATATGCAAGAGTTCGCATTGCAGGGCTTGACCGTATCAACAAGGACCACTATATTTTCATGAGAACTTGGGTTAGTTCTCACACCATAGGTTGGATAAGAATAAATATAATTGGAAAACTAATAGTCTAAGATTTGGAACATGAAACATATGACTCTCACTAGTAAATCAATAGAGATTGTAGATACGGTGATTAGGAGAAGAGTTAATATTTTGTTTGTACAAGAGACAAATAAGTAGGCGAGAAGGTAAAGATGATAGAGAACTCAAGTTTTAAGTTATGGTATAGAGGAAAAAGTAAACTAAGAAATAGAGTGGGTATTATTGTAGATATTTTGTTAAAAGATGAAGTTCTAGGAGTAGTTAGAAAAGAGGATAGAATTATAACTCTTAAGATAATAGAGACGAAAGAAACTATAAACATAATTAGCGTATATGTACTGCAACTACGATTAGATAAAACTACCAAATCAAGGTTTTGGGACGACTTAGATAAAGTGTTACAAAACATTCTGCCAAATAAAATGATTTTAATAGGAGGTGATCTAAATGGGCCTGTTAGAATGAAAAATGAGGAATATAAGAGGGTACATGGGGTTATGGGTTTGAAACAAGAAATGAAGACGGAAAAACTATATTAGGTTTTACGATAACAAATGACCTTATATTAGCTATTACGTTTTTTTAACAAAAGAGAAAAATACTTAGTCAGAATAATGAATCGCAAGTTGACTTTCTTATGGTTAGGAAGAGGGATAGAAAGAAAGATTGCAAGGTCATCCTTTGAAAAATCTTAACTACCAACATAGGTTTGGAGTGTTGGATATACGCCTCAAGCATAGTATCAATAAAAAGAAAATATATACGTCTCCTAAAATTAAGTGGTGGAACTTAAAGAATGGGAAGCGAAATATATTTAAGGAGAAGGTAGGAGTACAAGCATTAGGTGAGATATATGGTGACTCTAATACAACATGGGATAAAGATGATATCAAAGTTGAAAATAGTAACTAAGAGTGTATTCGGTTAGTTAAAAGGATATGCACCACTAAATAAAGAATTTTGGTGGTGGAATGAGAAAGTACAAGAGAAAGTGAAAACAAACAAATAGTTTATTAGGAATTATATATTTGTAAGAATGGAGAAAACTTAAAAAAATATACAATAGTGAAGAAAGAGGTTAAGAAAGTAGTGAATGAAACAAAGAATGAAATTTTTAAACGATTAGATCAAAAATTGTATGCAAAAGAAGAGGAAAGAGACATTTATGGAATAGCTAAAGTGAGAGAAAGGAAGACGAGATCTTAGACAAACAAAATGTATTAAAGATAATGTAGTAGGGTACTAGTAAATGATGGAAAAATAAAAGAGAGTGGAAGAGATTTTTATCAATTTTTTAATGAACATTTAGGTGATCAACTTAACTTAAGTAATTTAAATAGATCAAATGAGTATAGAAATTTAATTTTAATCGTAGAATTCAAACTTCAGAAGTAGAACAAGCTTTAAATTGGATGCAAAATGAAGATGATATTCCGAGAGAGGTATGGAAGTGCCTAGGGAAATAATATATGACTTACAAAATTATTTAACATGATATTGAAAATAAAAAAAAAATGTTTGATAGTATAAGTACTCTAGTTCCCTTATATAAGAACAAGAGAGACGTTCAAAATTGTGTAAACTATAGGGGTATTAAACTAATGAGTCATACCATGAAACTTTAGAAAACAGTAAGAGAAAAGAGATTAAGGAAAGAAACCACGATAACCGAAAATCAATTTGGGTTCATGCCGTTGACAATAGAAGCTATACATCTTCTTAAACAACTAATTGAAAAATATCGACAGTAAAAGACAAGATCTACATATGGTATTAATTGACTTAGAAAAAAACTTATGATAGAGCCCCAAGAGAAATTATATGGAGAATTCTAGAAAATAAAGGTGTTAGCTTAACATATATTGAACTAATTAAGAATATGTATGCGGATGTAACGACCAGAGTAAAGACAGGCAGAGTGACTGAAGCATTTCCAATAAAGATAGAGTTACATCAAGGATCAGCTATAAGTCCCTATTCTTTTACATTAATTATGGACGAACTCACTACACAAATTAAAGACACAGTACCGTGGTGCATGTTGTTTGTAGATGATATTGTTTTGGTAGATGAAACACGTGAAGCAGTAAATGCTAAACTAAAATCTTGACGGAAAATACTAGAAGGGAAATGCCTTAGACTTGGTAGCATAAAGACCAAATATATGAAATTTAAGTTTAGCAATATTGATGTAATGTGACAATTGTAAGATAGGAGATGACACATTGTTCGGAACTAAGAGCTTTAAATATTTAGGATCATTTTTGTAAAATAATGGAGGGATTGAAAGAGATATCTTACATATAATACAAGCAGGATGGTTAAATGGAGTAGTGCGTCGGGTGTTTATGTGATCGTAAAATACCTTTAAAACTTAAAGGAAAGTTTCACAAAATCGCAGTTAGATGCTATATTATATGGAACTGAATGTTGGGCTATGACTTGAGCACATGAGCAGAAGATGAGAGTTGTAAAGATGAGAGTTGCTGAGATGAAGATGTTAAGGTGGATGTGTGGACATACGAGGATGGACAAAATAAAAAATAAGAACATTAGAGAGAAAGTCAGAGTTACATTTATTGAGGGAAAATTCTGAGAGACACGTTTAAGATAGTACGGGCATGTACTTAGACGACCAATAAATGCTCCAGTTAGGCGATGTGAAACTATGATAAACATGTATATCAGACGAGGAAGAGGACGACTAAAAAAGACTTGGTTAGCAACAATAAAACAAAATAAAATTTATTTAAGTATAGATGATAATATGGTAGGAGATACAGTTCAATGGTGTAAAAGGATTCATATAGCTGACCTCACCTAATGGTATAAGGCTTTGTTGTTGTTGTTGTTGTTGTTATCTTCTTTGTGAGAGTTTACTCTTCTTGGTGAGGATTGTGTTTGTTCATCCGCTGTGCTACATCATAAATATCTTGCTATTCTATCCTTTAAATTCAAGTTTTTCAGGGTACAGTCTATGCCTTTTGCTTCAAAATCTGTTCAATTATGCCAATTACTTGATTGAGTACTGGAAGTTGTTAAAGATGACAATCCTAAGAATGCATCAGTGATATACTTTTGAAATTAGCTTAGCCAAAGGTCATCATGAAATTGCTTGTAGTAAGTTCACATTGCAGATAGTGTGTCGTTTATGTTTCCTAGCTATCCTCATCTTCAAGAAACAAAATGAGATTAGGGTCGACATAGAAATGGGGATAACTTTATATTAGTTGCAAAGGTTAAGGTCCGTGAGACTGACATGCCTAGCATTAGTGCAGAAAGCACCATATATTAGAACAAATAGTCTGGAACTTCGTTCTTAAAAGAATTAGTGTGATTGCCTAGTGAATTTGTTCTATTTGAATTCAATATCATAGATCTATATGCTTCTATGCATATATTTTCAGTCAAATTTGTAAGAATTTCCTACTTGCTGACCAAGTTCAGTTTGTCTAAGCATACTTCCTGTTAGGAAAAAAGTGAATTTTTTATTCAACTTTGCATGCTAGACATGTGCATGTGCGTAGTGTATGCACAAGTGCACATATATATGGATAGAGAGAGAGCTCAACCATCATTGTCATGAGTGCTCTTACGATCTAGGGTCAGAGAATTTGTGCCTTCCATTATTTCCTTTACTGGTCCATTATCTCTACTGCTAGGAGTTCAGAATTAAAGATTGACTTCATTCAATCAGATTCCATTCTGATTTGGCATCGCTTTATTGTAAAGAAACATTCTTTTAAATCTGCGTGGGTTACAGCTGGATAAGACAAACCTTCCCCATCTGAAGGTTCCTATTCTAGTGGGAAACTGAGTCCGCTTATTTTCTTGCTGAATAGTTTATTGTTTCTATTCTCCTTTGTGTTCATACAAGTAGTCAATTTGTGTGCCTCTTCTTTTTGCTAACTCAGTATTATAGCACGCTTATTAGATGTAAGTTGTGTTCACATGAATAAAAATGCATGCAATGTTTTATCCTTTTGTCTCAACTTTCATATAATGCTACTGTGATTTATAATGCATTTATTTTGGAACTTAACACTCTTGCAGACACATACACAAGCAGAGAGGAAAATCATGGAGTCTAGAAAGGAGGCTATCTTGAAGGAATCTGCTCGAATCACTAATGTGGAGAATGAGTTGGCTAAACTTGAACTGATCAAACCACAGCCATATGGAACATTTCATGCGGTTAGAAAAAACAATATTTCTTTACATATATGTAAATATAAATATTTTCAATTCATTTAATGATATTTTACTCATTAATAGCAAAAGTTGTACTATGACATAACAAAGCACACACTAGAGGTACTTACAACTAGATGAAATGCATAAATAAACTTGCTGGTGCAAAATATTGTAGTTATTGATTTGATAAAATCATATGAAACATGGTTTAAAATTTTCTTTTCATGTTGCACTGTATGGCCAAAGCATTTTATTTTGCTTGCTTGCTGGTATGAACAGAGCGAGATGAGTGAAACCCATCGTACAAAATTCACAGGTTTTGTTTCCTACTTTTTCTTGATATCTTTTTCTGTAGTTTGATTCTCGTCATACTAACTTTTGGTAGATATCAGTACAATCTTCCAGCAGTGAATAATTTCTTTAGAAAAGATAGCTTCTCAAGACCTCAGTAATCGTTGAAATTATGGATTTAGACCATCAGATCAGATACATTCATGATTACAACAGAGTTGAATGCCATGAGCCTTAGAATGTGGCTTCTAGGATTCTCAAGTTTTGCATCCTTTCAAACCGTTGAAATGATATAGCTTGAGCTATTTCTGGCAGCAAAGAAGTATTGTTGTCTGCATGTCTTGCTTTAACTGATGCATGCTGCTGATTAATACGCTTAATTTCTTGCTCAGGTGAGGGAGGTTTACAACGAAGCAGGCATAAAAGGATTCTGGAAAGGGCTCATCCCGACTCTTATCATGGTGTTAGCCTTGATGACTAATCAATGTGTTTCGTGAGAATGTTGATCTTTCAGAGATCTAAAGACTCAAAACTATTCTTGCAGGTATGCAATCCATCAATTCAGTTTATGATTTATGAAACCTTATTAAAGCACCTACGGAAAAAGCGCAGTGGAAACGGTAATGGAGTAAAAGATGTAACCGCTTTACAGGTATATATTATCAACTTCTCTATTTCATCGGTGACAATTGGAACTAATGAAAAATTATTAGTTTTTTTTCTTTCTAAAAGTTTGTAAATCTTTTAAACTAATATTTTGCTGGTAGTCATTGCAAATTTGCTAAATGCCCATTACAAACTTAGTAAATGTTAGTTATAACTAGAGGAACCTATTTCAAAATCTGTTTCACAATCTGCATGTTTCGACTAGCCAAAGCTTTTCACTTTGTTTCCTCTGTCCCTCCTTTCTCCTGCAACATCTTCCACTCATCTCTCCTATGCCAACAATCCATCGTTGATACCTCATAAATAATCCCAATTAATAGTGCATTGCAACTCTGTCCCTGTTCACAAAACATTCTCATTGTCGGCCATATGAGATAGCCCATTGCCTTTTGCAATAGCAATATTTTGCAATCACTATGACCCCAGCACCTTTTATAACACCCTTGCTTCTTCTCTAAGATGACTCCCAATGACAATCGTTGACAAATCTTCCCCATTCCATTTGTCTAGTAGATATTCTCTCCACTTCTTGCGAGGCCGAAGTTTTGACCCTCAAGCCCGGGAGCTCGTCACTCTATTTATCTTGCAGATCTTCTCCCCTGCCTTGGCTGTGATTGTGCATCAATTGGTTGAATCTATGTCTGTGACCTTAACCCTATGTAGGATCTTCCTCTCACACCAACAAAGATCCTCTGCCTATGCCACCTTGTGTTTCTTTTGCAAAAGAACTCTCTTCAAAAAGGCACCACTACTAATTTGAACTTCTTTGATTTCCATCCTGCATTCACTTCTAGCCAAAGACCTACAGGGGAGTCTCCTCCCAAGTCAATAGAGGGTCTGCTCTCTTCCAACCACTGCATCCTCTTGTGTGCCTTCTGATCTGCAAGGCCTGATGGCATCTCTGCCAGATCAAATCTACTAGTGCCTCCTCAATCACAATAGATCCCCATCATTAACCACAACAAACACATACCAGATTTCTAGACCCCCCCATATTTATCAAAACGGTGAACCTCTATTGATTTGAAGAGAAGAATTCTAGACCCAACCTTCCAATTTAATTATTTTTCTCTAACAACCTTCGTTAGCCGATGTCACCTAATGGGATAAGGGCTTGGTTGTTATTGTAATAACCTTTGTGTTTTTTCTACATAGAGAAAATTTAAAGTGGTTGGCCCCACCTCAAATGTATTATTTGAGATCTCATGCAATAGATCTTGGATCTAGTTCGACACCAATTGCAAGGCGAAATTGCAAGTGCATATTGTAAGGGAGGAAGACCACACCAATTGCAACCTTTTCTCATTTTATAAGTGTTATTTTTACAGAGGATCACCTACATAAATTACACCTTATTTTGAAAAATGTTTTTGTTTAATTTTCTTAGTTTAGTGTATCTTAGACATTCAATCATCTCTCACTAAATGTTAAATTCCTCATATCTTTATCCAAAAATACAACATAGCCTCTTATTTTTTTCTTAGTTTACTGTTCTAACTATCTTAGAATTTTCATTATTTCTCTATTCTCATATCGGGCATAATGAGAGAATTTGTTACCTGCTGCTATGGAGATGTAGACGCTAGGTGTGCTAACCATGAGACCAAATATAACAATGTGTAGGATAAAGTTAATCACTGAGCTAGGTTACATCTTAAAACTTTTTAAAGGATATGTTGGTAAACGAATCAACCAATTAACAAGAGAAAAGAGTCCTAAAACCCTAGATCATTCGAACAACATAAACTCTTCATGAGTCTCATTTAAACCCTAAATCTAGAAGTAGAAATATGAGATTAGATGCACTTATTACATAGATCAGAAAAGTTCTCAAAAACAGAAAAGGATAATATTGACTAAGGCCATGATCATGAAAATGTAACTGCAAATTATTGATAGGGCGTGCAACTAATCGTCCTTTCAACCTTTGCTGAGAGAATCAATAGAGTGATCAAAGAGAGATCACAGACAAATCTTTCTAGTAGGCTTCTCCCTGAAGTGTCACATACGACAATATGCAATAGACTAAAGGAAAAGAAAGCACATAAAGTGCTAAAGAATGATATATGGCATAATTCAATCTTTTGCTGGAAATAGCAAGCTGAGAACTGGAAATTCCTCTGTGAGAGAAAAGATTGATCCTTGTTCATCCTAAGCTTTCTCAACCATCATGTGCAGGTTTTCTTACTGGGGGCGCTAGCAAAACTAGGGGCAACGGTGGTAACATATCCTTTATTAGTTGTGAAGGTATAGTTAACTCCTTTCTTATTTTTGTCTATTCCAAAAGAGTCTAGATATTGTTGTTCCCTTCATTTTTCCCCTTTCCATCTGAAATTTAATTTCAAGCCAGTAGTTTTGGAAATAATTCAAGTGCCTCATAGTCCAAGACAACCTCTAAAGTCATGCGGGGCAGCTCCAATAGATATCTTCAATTCATCTGCAATAGTTGGCATAGTTTGGTGATGCTCACGTTTGGTATTGAATTCCTTTTCTGTTCAATTTTTCCATGATTGCAGTCTAGGTTACAAGCAAAGCAAGAAATAGGCAAGAATGCTATGTCAAGATACACAGGTATAGGACCTTTTTTTTTTCTGAGTCTGGGAAGCAGCTAAGTTGAAACCTTAACTTTTTTTCTTTCCTTATTGAAGAATGCATTGCTTGCTTGCCTTTCTGAGTCTGCTGCAGGAACTCTGGATGCGATACTCAAGATGATCCGTTACGAAGGACTGTATGGATTTTATAAGGGCATGGGGACCAAGATTGTGCAGAGTGTATTTGCTGCTTCAGTCCTCTTCATGGTAAAAGAAGAATTGGTTAAGGCTTTTGTTTTTGTTTCTGATAAAGGTAAGAAAATACATTCGACAGCAATTGGTGAGTGAAGAGCACAATATCATTGTCTCACCATTAAAGATTCGCAAATATAAGGAGGTTTCATTAGTAAGTTTAGTTGAATATTTTCTCTTCTGGCTTTTGTATATTGATCTATACTACAAAAGTGTGGAAACAAGTATCATCACTAGTAGAACGCAATTGTCACTAGACATACCTATTATAGGTAGCAACTCATTCTTTTCAAGAATATAGTTGTCTTTCTGCACGACGGGAAGAGCAGCCTGAGCTAGAGACCAACACTGGCCCTGCTTCTCTACCACGGCGCTTTTGCTTCATCTCTTCCTTCCCTTTTATATATTCAAAACATGAGTTTATAGGTTGCCTAAAAGGATATGGTTGACAAGATTTTGTTGGGACTGTTAACAAATGTGATGGAACTTGGGTATCAACCATGGTAACCTTCCTTTGGTTGTTTGATCAATGGCAGACTACCCACCATGATTTCTAGGCAAGGTTGCTGTATAAAGGAATGGGCTGAATTCAAATTTAGCAAATATGTGACTCCATGATTGAGGATAAAAATCTTGACTCAAGCACCATTTCAAATTTGCAATTATTTATGCTCCAATGCATGTTGTGATATGATTAGTTAAAGAGGAGTTGATTTTGGGTTTTAGGATTGCAATTTTTTTTTTCATAGAAAAAATGGATATTTTTTTTTTGTCTAATTTTCTTGAAGAGATGAACTAGTTGTAGTACACAGGCTTGCCAAACAATGCAAGGGATGAAACACATGAGCTGAAGAGAAGCATGACCAAGGAATTTACCAAATATCATTAACAATTGTCCGGAATGCTCTACTATTTAATAATTCTTATGTTTAATTTATGAAAACAACACTTTAGGAGTAGTAAAAGGATCACGGTGCGCGACACCTGTGGGTGACTGAGTGCACTTCCGGTCAACTTACACATTCAGTTGCTCATGGGTGTTGTGTATCGTGAATGTGCAGACTCGTAAATCTCTATATATGCACACAATTTTTTTTTTAGATTTAGATTTTTTTTACTTAATATTATAAGGGCAAATTCACTCAATTCTTAACTTTAAAGGAAAATAATTTTCTGAGATTCTTCAAACATATGAGGGGCACCCACAACGGGCTCTCATGCGGATGTGCAATATAAGATTAGTCTCTGACAAAATCATGGTGACAGATCATCGTGGTGTCAACTTTGCCTGCATTAATATCACTACGATCAATTATATCTCAAACAAATTCTCCACGGGCACTTAGTTAATTAAAGGGTGGTAGATTTATGACAATAGGGTAAAGATGAATTCCCGATGAGTAGATGTCCTCGGGAAAAAACTCTTCCACACTTTAGTCACATGACGGTTGTTTATATACTGACTGTA
This sequence comes from Kaempferia parviflora, assembly GCA_037177295.1. Classification (NCBI taxonomy): domain Eukaryota; kingdom Viridiplantae; phylum Streptophyta; class Magnoliopsida; order Zingiberales; family Zingiberaceae; genus Kaempferia; species Kaempferia parviflora. Next base: position 13,933 of record JBAMIE010073775.1, read on the forward strand.
TAATTTATTTCTCTTCACGTAACTTAGGGGCGGAAGAGTTTCTGAGGTGAGTATAATCACATTTGCTACAATTATATCTCATACAATGTAATATTGAATACCAATATGGTTTACCGAAATAGTTCTTTGACTATCACACAAAACTTTGATAATTTACAAGTCTTAACTAAGTTCCCCAAATAGAGCCTTCATCCAAATAGCTTCCCTGATCATATACTGAGACTCAATATTCATAGGGTCTTTTGATTCTTTTTTTTTTTTTTTTTCCTTTGGCGACTAATTTGAAACCATCTTTTCAAAACCTAAACGCACAAGTATATGCATAAATATAAGTTTCGCCATTATATTATGTCAATTTAATGCGATAAAAGTTGCAAGTCTTCTCTTGTATCAATTCTCATATAGAGAATTTTTATTCTATATGTGTTCTCGTTTATTTATTACATGTGCATAAGAAAAGGAAGGATGATCGTGTTGTATTCTAGAGAAGTTGAACTCTGCACTCAAGCATCACTTGATAATTCATCTAACTATCAACGTATCTTTACATTATATGCGATTTGAGCCACAACATCTATCACGCCAATCCGCCATCGTTAGCCAAGTAATGTTTTGGGAGTTTTAGATGGATTGATCATGTTCAGTTGTCTTTTATTTATTTATCTATTTATTTATTATTATTATTATTATTATTATTATTATTATTATTATTATTATTAATTAAAGTTAGGTATCTAGCTTAAGCTGATTAATCTTGGGGATGATTGGTCAGACTCAGACCCTATGATAGTTTCTTACAAATCATTAGGGTAAATCAGGAAGCACGCGCAACGACAATCTATCAGCTCACTATTTTTAAGTCAACCACATATTAATAAAAGTTTATTTGTTAATTCGTCGAAGTTAAAACTTGATCCTAATTAGATGTCTAAGAAATTGAAAAAGTATTATGTCGTTGCACTATTGCCCAAGGGACGTTGCACCATTGTCCAAGGGACATATTCAACTGTCTTTAGCGATTGTAGTGGTGGTCAAATTGGAGATGTGATCCTTATAATTCTTCCTTGGATATGATAAGAGAGTGGTTGACATTTGCCCCCTTGACTAGGGGAACAATGATGTGATGGTGAAGATCAAAGGATGAAGGATGAAGGATGAAGGATGAAGGATGAAGATGCGTTCTTGGCATGTCATTTTGGCAAGTAAGAAGAGAAGAGAAGAGAAGAGAGTCTATTCGTCATTAATGTCACTAACAAAATAGAAAGAGACAGGGCAACAAGTAAATTGGGAGTATTTGAAAAGTAAGGGAGAAGGTAAACAGTCAAAGGATTTGGGATATATATCTTTGTATTGCCAACATATTTGAACATGAATATTTTTATGGATAAAAATTACAATAATGTTTTTTGTTTTTATTCATTAAAAAAATTATTTTAAAAATATAATTAAAAAGGTGATTCATCGTGATTTTTATTCCGAAAATGTCCTTAGTTTTAGAGTTGTATCAAAATTGATTGAATTGTAATATTTTTGATCAGCTTCAAGAGTATTGAATTGATTTTAATTAAGTTGAATCAATTTTGATCAAATTAACACAGTTTTAATCTTTAAGTAGTTTTGACAAATATAACGATAAATTTTATCTCACTCTATGGAGTAGATTATGTGAACCTTTCTACATCGTTAAGTTCTATTTTATGTTATATCATTATTTATATTTAAATACATTTTATCCTATTTTATCAATATTAATTAAGTTTTTCTAGAAATTTACCAAACTATATACCTGATTTTGCGTATTGTCCAAAAAAGCATTTTTATTTTGGAATTAACCAGATCAGATCATCCCTTCCCATTTTCTTTCCTATAATACACCTCCCCCTTTTTATTTTATTTTATTTTAAAACTTAATCTCCTAGCCCTTCTCTTTCATCTCTGTTTCCTTCATCGTCGGTGCACCAATAGCAGTTGTCCACCATCGTCCTTTCACCTCCATCCAGTAGCATAAAGAGACACAGTTTGAGATCAAGGCTGAGTTTTGGACCGATTCATGGCGTCCAACTCTATTGATTTAAAAGGGGCACCGGGAATGATCTTTCCTTGCCATTTCATCTCAACTCCATTGACTCTCTTTTCATGATTCCCACTCCGTTGCATTACATTTTTTTTATATTTTTATTTTTAAGCATTTGATCTCTTTTTTTGAGTTTCTTGTTATTGTTAGAGGTAAAGTCTGACGAGTCGGAGAAGCCTGTCACAAGGGGAGGAAAATGATTACTTCCAGAGGATGAGACTGACTTCATCGATTATTCACCGGAGGGTGACTCCAATCGCAAGAGAATCAGTGCGTCCTTGGTGCTGAAGTTTTTGGTTTCAAATTAAAGATATGAACTTTGTGTATTTTAGGGTGGTCCTATTTTTTTTTTGACTGCTAGTTGTTTGATGAAATGCCAAGGCGGGTGACGATGAAAAACACTTGTCGAGATGAAGATGAAGTAGGATGGATGGGAGAATAGATTTTTTTTAGAGAAAAAAATAAGACTATGTATACATTTTATCAAGCTTACTAATTAATAGTATGCACACTAAATTTACACTATGGGTCTATGTCACTAGTTCTTTATGAGTAATAAAGTATTAATAATTTAAAATTTACATAAAAGTATAAAGTAATAAATTCCACTTGTCTTACCTAAAATTTACATAATTTTCAAAAAGTTTATCTATTATGATATTCATAACAAAGAAAATAATCAATTTTCCATATGCAAATTAGCATTCTATTTTCTATGTTTTTAGTTTTCCTTGCATTTATAATGAATTTTTGCTAGTAAGCTATTTCTATCTTCTTTATGCTTTCATTGCCTTTCTATATTTCTAGGTCTAATTTTTGGCTACTGAATCTATAAGGGTATACCAAGGAGGACCACTTGAGGTATCTTACTATAGGGAATCATCTATGATAGTTGAAAAGACCAGATAACTTATTTTTCATTGGTTGATATCATAATTGTTATTGATGTATACTGTTAATTATTGCTTTGTCTAAATTATTGTGCTCTTCTTGTGTGTTTTTATTGTTATAATATGTGTTGTTGTAAAACTCAATAAAACTATTTTAATTTTATAGTATGATATCGATAGTTGTAAACTAATGATTTTTATAATTATGTTTTATTGAGTATGTTTGGAGTTATTTGGATATCTCTAGATCCATTAGTCACTTTTCATATTTATTTATGGTGTCTAATAGTGAGTATCATCATTATATCATTTATAGTGACCTTCCAACTTCATTTCTAGTGAGCAACAATGTGTTGTCGACTTAAACTTTGAGACACTATAACTTTTGCCTTAGATTGAATTATGAGACACACAATATATCAAATTGAAGATTTTTGAACGAGCTTCAATTTGATATGTGATATGCCTTGTGATTCAATACCAGTCAAAAGGTATGGTATCTCAAAATTTAAGTCA
>JBAMIE010073877.1:0-17407 GCA_037177295.1 Kaempferia parviflora
TCAAGGAAACACCACTCCTGTTGCTTATAAATTTTTTAAATTATATAATATATAGAAATAAATGAGAAAGGTGGAATACACCTTCAATTGAGTAAATAAGATCCTCTGTCTCATTTTTATATGTTCTCATATCTCATTCACTGATCGGACGGATCAGATTAAATCAGACATCCTTGAGATCCTGACCCGATATGATGTGATCCGTCAAATCAGTGAATGAGTCACGGGGATATGAAGAAAGTGGGACAGAGGATCTCATCTCCCAATTGAGTAGGGGATGAGAGCGTCTTGGAAAATTGATTACCGTCCCATTATGTCTAGTTCGGATCTGTTGTCCCGGGGTGGTCTCTGTCCCGGTGTCCCACTCACAAAACGACAAAAATTTCACGTGCAACTCTCTCCCAAACCTTCGCTCTCAAAGGCTAAAACTGTGAGTTCAAACATTCTTTTACAAGGTATTATTTACTGTACGAGGAAAACATTCTTTAACGAGTTTAAAATTCCAGAAAGAAGTAACGTATCGGCATGGTACTATGAAAAGGCAAAGGAAACAACAACAGCCAATCGTGGAATTTCTCTGTTCAAACGCAGAGTAGGATACTATATATATATATATATATATATATATATAAGCGATAGCAGCCGCGCCTGGAGAAGGGGAGAGAGGAAGAGGAAGAAAGGAACCGAGATGGACCTGTTGTCGATGAAGGGAGGTGATGGAGTTTCTGGTGCCGTCGACTGGAGGGAATGGCGGCAACCGACTGGAGGGAACGACGTCAAACGATTGTTGATGAAGGGTAGGGATGGAGCTGGAGTTTTTACTGCCATCGACTTCGGGAAGGCTCGGCGGCAACCGACGTTGAAGGAGGGAGTTGAAGGGTAAAGTTGGGACAGAGTGCTTGCTGCCGTTGACTTCGGGAGGGAGCGGCGACGACTGTCGCCGAAGGGAGAATTTTTCTTAGGGCACAACAAAATCGCAAAGGGATCCCAAAAAATCACTAGTCTCAGGGTTTTGGGAGCGAAGGTTTGGGACAGAGTTGCATATGTTTTACACGTGAAATTTTTATTGTTTTGTGAGTGGGACACCGGGATAGAGACCACCCCGGGACAGAAGATAAGAACTGCATTATGCCACCCTCGAATTAACCGGATACTCTGGAGACTTTTTAACGTGGTGGTAAGAAAAATGTATTTATTAAATCATTAGGGTTTAATTCTCACTTAAGGTATATAGTAATTAAACTACTAGTAAAATTGAGATGCACTTCTTAAATTTAAGAGGCGGATGGAATATGAGACCGATTAATCGCATGATAAAATCTGGACGTCTGATATAAAAATAAATAAATAAAGCCATGAACAAGTATTATTGTACTATATTGATATTAAAGAGTGCCAACAAATAGACATATACGGAAACAAGTTAAATCTTACAGTGAAACCTTTATATATATGACTTGCAATTAAATAATTTTTGAGTCCACTTCTTTCCTAAAATTTTACATTATTCATAAATAGGTATATTAGTGTGTGAGTATAATTATATATTAATTTTAAAATATACTTTGTAAATTGATATAATATATATTTTATTTTACGGTGCTCTCCTTCATTAAAAATACTCCTAGTGACTTCAACCCATTTTTCATACACATTTAATTGTACTCCACAGTGAAAGGTTTCGTCGTGCTACTTCTATTGGTCGTCGCTTGCTGTGCGTGTATGAGTTTCCACATGAAATCATGCACATCGTCCCTTTCCGAACCCTAGTCTTCTTCGAACAGGTACGGAGTATCTCCGGTTCGCATCGGATCTCGTAGATTCACACGACAATTAGATTTCCTTCTTCTCACGACAATTAGATTTCCTTCTTCTCCTACTTCGTCGTCGTCGAGGCTGGGATGCGAGACCTGAGGCCGAATACGGTCTCTGATCGCATATGTTTCGGCGTATGAGATACTTGATCGGCCTCCCCACCAAGAATCCACCATCGAAGAAATTGCTTGATGCAAGGCCACGGCAAATTCGTTTCGCGCCGCCCGACATGTTGGAGACTGTGCACGAAATCGCCATATATATTCATCGGTTCCATAATCTCGATCTGTTCCAGCAAGGGTATTGATGCTCTAAACGCTACTGTTTTTTACCCTCCTTTTCCCGCAATTCATCGCTTTCAGAAGTGTGACGTTTTAAATCTTCACTTGGAGAGTATTTTCTCAAACCTTCTCATACTTGGTTAAAAGATGGTACCAGATAAAGATAAGCACGAGGTGGGAAGACAGCAACTTGGATTCTTGCGGTACTCCTTCCAGGGTTATTCAGTACGAAGGTACTTGTTGTAGATGCAATGTTAACAAAATTTTTGATGGCAGCTTATTTTGATTCTTAAGAAGCTGCTTAGGTGGTCTCTTGAACTAGTCCATGGCTTTTGCCACCGTTAGATTGACAAAATATGCTTGTTTCATGACAAATATGGCCTATAGACATGAATACTTGTTGATATTTTCAAAATATTTTCCTTTTTAATTATTGAAAATTTACTCCTGTGTAGCATGCATCTGAAATGGTACTTCATATGATGTTTCGAGCATGATCTATATTATTATTATTTAGTGCCAAAGTAATCTCAAGAACATGGCAAATTGAAATTCATAGAGTTCCTGCATTTCATCCCGGCCTCTTATTGTTTACTTCATAGAAAAAAATCGAATGAAAAGTAGATCAATCTTGGTCAAAGTGAATGAGATATGTTCCTAAGATATCTTGCCAATTCATCATAAGTTGGTGATCACACTAAATTCAAGATGCACTTACATACTTATTACCATATTTCAATTCACCATTAGTGCATGCAGAGAATTTTACTTGTTAAGTTGATAAAATCTTAGTCAACGCAATTTCTTTGATCTCAGCGAACATAATGTCTACTCTCTGTCCATTGTAGTTTGAATCAAGGTTTAAAGCCATTTTCCATGCTAGGTTTTAAGTGACCAGTAGTAAGGAGATACTGCTGAAATAATATTGTTCCATCAAAAATTGAAATACTGGCACAGTTCGAGATTTCAAATCTTGTTGCTCACACGTGACAACTTACAAATATTAATGTTTAACCAAGCCTATGGTTAAGTCATACTGTTTAATTATAGTTAGCATGGAAGATGTAAATAACTGCTATTTTGTCTGTCAATAGTAATAAACTAATAATAGCAACAATAACAAAGTTGTTACAGAAGCAAATGATGATGATGATTCTAAATAGGCTAAACATGTAGCACATGATTATAATACGCAGCAATTAATTTGTAATTTAAGCAAGTAATAATTGAGAAATAAATTGGCTATCATACTGCATATAAACAAAGGCAACAACATGAGTCAAAGGTTATTAGAATAACCCAAGAGATAATAGTAGTTAAAGTCAAAAGAAGTTAAAGTTAAAAGAATTCTTCATTTAACTTGGATTTTTTATCATTGCCTCTTTATAACTTTTTTTTTAATTTCATTTAATGCCATTTTTAATTTAAGTGGGCTAGGGGGTGTAAATTAGTAAAGCAAAGTCGAACTTAGTTGTGTTCATGCTTGTATATTTACTTATTGAGCTTGTTCAAGGGGGAACTTAGTTGTGTTCATGCTTGTATATTTATTTAATTATTGAGCTCGAGTGTAGCTGGAGTTTTTTTTAATCAAACTCAACTAAAACATTGTTGTCCTTATAGATTAGCTAAACGTTTATCTAATTTAAAACTTATATTAATTTGTTATTTTAATTGAATAATTTGAGATTATAAAAAATTATAAAATTTATGCATTTGAATAAAAAAACTTTGTCCATGGTGAATAACTCTGTCATGGTCGGTCCCAAGCTTAGATAAAGGAAGAAGGTTGCTCGTTATTGTCAAATAAAGGGAAATATTATGTATAAATCCATCATATTATTGTACCAATGGTAGATTGTTCTCCAGAAAGAACACATCACAAGATCCGACTGCAACGTCTTGGCAAGGACTGGTTCATTGGGTATAATGTTAAATATGCAAGAGTTCTCATACCTTAAGTGGGATAAGAATAAATATTATAGGAATATCGATTGCCTTAGATTTGAAACGTGAAACATAGGAATACTCACTAATAAAGTAATGGAGATAATATATATGATGATTAGAAGAAGAATTAATGTTTTATGTTTATAAAAGACTATGAGTAGGTGAGAAGTTAAAAATGATAGAGAACTCAAGTTTAAGTTATGATATATATGATAGAGTAAAATGAGAAATGAAGTAGGTATTGTTGTAAATAATTCGTTAAGGGGAGAAGTAGCTAGAGTAGTTGGAAGGGAGATAGGATTATAAATCTCGGTATATTAGTAGCAAAAAAGACTATTAATGTAATTAGCATACATGCTTTTTAAGTAGGATTAGATTAAGACTGTAAAGATAGATTTTGGGAAGATCTAGATGAGGTAGTAAAGAAATTTAATAAATGAGATGATTTTAATAGGAAATCTAAATATGAGTAAGAAATGAGAAAATAATAACGTGCATGGAAATCTAAATATGGTTTTGGACTAAGAAATAAAGAAGAAAAAGCTATATTAAATTTCGCGATAGTATCTTATAATAATTAATATATTTTTTAAGAAGAGAGAAGAACACCTAATTATGTTTATAAGTGGGAACAATAAATCGTAAATTAACCTTTTTTATGGTTAGGAAGAGTGATAGTAAAGATTGCAAGGTTATCCTTGGAGAAAACTTAACCAATATAGGTTAGTACTAGATACACGCTTCAGACAATATCAGCAGAAGGAAAATGTGCGTGACTTCTACGATCAAGTAGTGAAAGTTAAAGGATGAGAAATAAAGTATTCTTAAGGAAGTGTAGGAACACAAGTATTAGGTGAAATACAAGTTAAAGGATGGAAAATAAAGTATCTTTAAGGAGAGGGTAGGAACGCAAGTATTTGGAGAAATACACGATGACTTGACTATGATATAGGATAAGATGACATCGAATTTGTAAATAAAGAGCATACTCGGTGAGCCAAAAGTATGTGCACTATTAAATAAAGAATCTTGGTGGTGGAATAAAAAAGTACAAGAGAAAGCGGCAAAAAATGAACAACCTACAAGTTATTGTGCACTTGTAAGCACGAAGAAAACTTACAAAACTATGCAATAGCCAGTGAAGCCAAAAATGAAGTTTTTGAATGTTTATACAGATAGTTTGATATAAAATAAGGAAAAAGAGACATCTAAATAGCTAAAGCGAGAGAGGAAAATAAGAGATCTTTCTCAAATAAGAAGAATTAAGGATGAATCCAATAGGGTACTAGTGAATAGTGAAGAATTAAAGGAGCAATGGAAGATGCAACTTTTTTATAAAGGTTTAGTGGACCCCTAAACTTATGAAATTTAAGTAGGTTAGAGAAGTATAGAAATTTAAATTTTTATTACATAATTCAAACTTTTGAAGTAGAACAATCATTAAATTGGATGCAAAAAGGGAAAACAATTGGACTGGATGATATTCCAATAGAGGTATGAAAGTGCCTAGGGAAGTGGGGTATTAAATGACTTACAAAGTTATTCAATCTGATATTAAAAACAAAGAAATATCCGCCGAGTGGAGGATAGGTACTCTAGTCCCCCTTTATAAAAACAAAGGAGATGAAAAAAACCAATGTGAATTATAGGGGCATTAAGCTAATGAGCCATACCATGAAACTTTAGGAAAGAGTGATAAAAGAAAGATTAAAGGAGTTTAAGGTGACCAAAAATTAATTTGCATTCATGCCTAAAAGGTTGATGATAGAAGTTATACATCTTCTCGGACAATTGATTGAAAAGTATAGAAAAAAGTAGACTTAACACATGGTATTCATTGACCTAAAAAAAGAGTTATGACAAAGTTTTGAAGAAAATTATGTGAAGAATTTTAGAAAAGAATGTGTTAGTGTAGCATATATTAAAAGAATTAAGAATATATATGAAGATGTAATAATAGAAAACTCTAAGCGGATTGACTGAAGCGTTTTCTATAAATATAATGTTACTTTAAGTCCATATTTTTTTTTTTTACACTAGGATGAACTCACTTGACATATCCAAAACACGTTACCATAGTGATGTTATTTGCATATGACATTGTACTGAACGGATGAGATACTAAGCTCGAATCTAGGTGGGAACTAGAAATTTAAGTTTAGTAGTACTAGATATAGTTAGACAAATGCTAAGCTAGGAGATGAGTATTTAGGAGTTTTTTTGCAAAAGGATGGATGAGTTGATTGAGATATTTAACATAGGATTCAATCAGGAGGATTGTAAGGTATCTCAAAAGTTTAACAAGAAGTTTTAAAAAGCGATAGCTAGACTTGTTATGTTATATATAATTGAATATTAGGTTGTGAAGCGAGCACGAGCCAAAGATGAGAAATGTAGAGATGAAGATTTTAGGTGGATGAGTGTTCAAGCGAAGATGGACAGGATAAGAAACAAGAACATCAGAGCGAGTCGGAATTGCACCTATTGAAATTTCCAGAGAAACATTTAAGATGCTTAAGTGTCCAATAAATGCCCAAGTGAGGCATTATGAGACTATGACAAATTCACATATTAATAGAGGAAGAGGGAGACAAAAAAAAACTTAGTTCGCAACGATAAAATAGGATAACATTTATTTAAGTATAGATGATGATACAGTAAGAGATCGAGTCCAATGGCGTAGAAGAAGCCATATAGCTCAACCCACGTAGTAGAATAAAGACGATTATTATTTTTGTATGTATTTGAATAAAAAATTAAGAAATAAATTATAATTAAATTTTACTTAAATTAATAAATAAATTTTACTTAAATTAATAAATAAATTGATTCATAAATTGATAATGAATGTTAACGAACCAAACTTAATAATGTTAAGCTTGTTTATTTTATGTATTCTTTTATTATTGAATGAATATAAACGAACTTTATCTAACCAAACACCAAGCTTGCTCACGAATGTTCTATTTGGCAACTAATATTTCTAGCGTATACCCTAGGACACGAGGTTACCCACCTATTCAGCGGCGGAAGATCCTAACAATGGAGGAAAGACTTTTGTCTCAAGTGAAGGGCATAAGTAGAAACTAACTTGGTGTTCAACACCTTACCTTGGGACGGTCTGCAATTTGTTGCCCAAAATACATCATAATCTCTGAAGAACCATTTACTTCACCATTGAGTACCCCTTAAAAGATGATATCCATTGCATGGTTCTTTGATGGATTGTAGTTGTTTGCATAGATTGTTGGGGGTGGTGAGGGGATAGCATGTCTTTATCAACTGGCCGAGAAAGGCAACAACCGTTGGTTGCTACTAAGGGGAGGGGTGATAGTGGCATCTCCTCAAGAGGTGCACAACTGGCATGACCTTTGATTGACAAAGAGACGTGGTGGGAGGTTGAAGAAAATCTAGTATTGGTAGAAATGGGTAATGGAAGTCGAGGTGAGGGGAAAAGTGGCATGGCATTATCACTAAGGGAGGGGGCAACAGGGCTCCTGTTATGGCAAACTCAACTGCAGGGGTTGACGCTTGTTTTGAGCAGCAATGACCACACCTCTCTTGTAAGGGGGTGCAACTCGCTCGCGAGTAGAACCATTTGCAGGGATTTCTTTTGATCATTACATTCAAAATGGTGGGCTACATTACTTGTATGTCATTGTGCTCCCATGTGGCTTCCTAATTCGAGAGGTGTTTATATTTGATCTTCACTAACTATATAGTGCTGTTTTGTAAGGAACACTCCTTGCACTTTAGAATGTATACTAGGAGCTTCTCAGAACTCTGTGGATGAAGTGGCGCTGCTAATCTCTCCAAAATATAAGTAGGACCTGACATATACTTTCATTACATAGTGACTACTGGATAAACTTGCTTAGGAATTTTGGATGATCCAATAACTTGGGAGCTAGATTTACTTTGAGATCAAATTCCTCACACCCTTAGTAGGGCATTGACAGAGAAAGGTGTGGTCTTCAAAAGAGAACTCTAATTGTTGAAGTCTCTTCTCCGATTTGCTAAGTCTTCTGGCAACCTTGAATTAGTAGTGTTTGCCTTATCTTCTAAACTATTCGTTTTTCTGCTCCAGCTGCACCCTGAAAGTTATAGCTTACTGACTTTGATTAGTCTTACTCCGCAGCCACAAGGCAGTGCTGATTTAAGCTTAATACCAAAAGCCTATTGGACAAGAGGCTAGCAATCCACCCATGTGTTAATGGCTCCACCTACATCGGCACTGACAGTCATCATCATTTTATCATCTTTCAAAAGATAAACTTCTAAATTTTATAAAAATGCCATGTAGATTCCTATCATTTTTGGGCATCATTTCTGACCAATCTAACCCATTGAAGGCTCGTAACTAGCTTATAATCTAAAGGATACTTTTCAAGTGCTGCGTGTTAAAGGACAAAAAACTAACTTTTCCATCTACTTCGATGGTGCTGCTAAAGCTTGGTGGAAGACAATGAAGAACACCATAGAAGTGATCTGAACTTTCATTTTTACCTCATAGAAGGATGCATTTTTTTGCACATCAACAAAGAGACCTATGATGTAGTTGAATATGTAATAGAACTCTAAACATTGAAAAAAATGTTCTCTAGATTAGAAGTGAGGCAAAATAGGATAAAAATCACTTTATTTGAGGCTTCAACTTCACTCTTCGGGATTAATGCAAACTCTTCGGGATTAATGCAAATTCTAGAGCTCTTGATTGGTGAATATTTTTGCGAGCGAGGAACAAATGCTTCTCTCGGTGTTTTATGCCTTTGCCATAAGCTGGAAGATCGATGTGGTAGTTAGAGAGGAGGTGGGGGTGAATAGTTGTAAACTTAAGTTGCAACACTTCAATTTAAAGTTAGTGTTAATCCACAACGAAAATACAAATAACACAATAAGAACAAAACAATGTTAATGCTTCAATTTTACATGGTTCAAAAAACTCTAATGGCTCATTCAAAGAGCCACCTCACCTCATGAATTCCCACATCTTTATCCTTTTTGAAGGTAGGGAAACCTCTTACAACCCGTGTTTGCAAAATCGCGATCCTGAGAACATCGAATCGATCCTGGATAGTGCAGGATCGTTTTTTGCAGTGGAATGAGAGTGGGATCGATGGGATTGTAGCAGCATCGAGTAGGATCTGTAGAAGCTTTGATTGGACATAACTTTTGACTCGGATTAAACTATGAGACCTATAACATATCAAATCGAAGTCACTTCAGAGATCTATAGTTAATTATTAGGTGAAACCCATAACCGCCCTGTTTCATACCAAAAAAATGCCATTTAAGCCTTTTTGGAGGTACAGAAGATTTTTAGTTTTTTTTTTTAATTAGCTTTTGGACTATTTTATAATTTAGGTTATTTTCGTCTTTTGCAAAGTTACGATTAGGGTTCGAAGCCTATTTAAACATCTATTTTTGAGTTAGTTTTTGATCAATAATATTCTGTCATTTCTTTTTCCCAAAATGATGTATTTTTGGATGCTTATTGCTTGATATTTTATGAAACTAACATGTTTTTAGGAGATTGTTTCCCATGTTCATGTTTGAATCAAAGGTTTCTATAGCTTCGGCTCGTCAATTGCTTTGTTGGCCTTTAAAGTGAGTCATTGAACTAAGGCAACATTTTTAAGCTTGAATGCGATTATTATTATTATTATTGTGTTAGTAGAAATTTTATACTTTTTCATTTTGTGGTATGAAAATATAAATATTATTGAGTGTTATTGTGCTAGAACGATAGTTAACTTAGTAGTTAATTTAAATTTATACATGTCGTAATGACATCTATGGTGTCGAGTGTCGACGATTGCATGTATATGCAAAATTATTAATCTATTTATATGTAATAGATTTTTTCCTTCTAATTATTAATCATGTACTATAAAATTTTAAAGGTCTTTAATAGGATCATACGATTCTATGATCTTGACCCCAAATCGATCTTACGTAGGATCACGATTCTGCAAACATGGTTTACAACACTACTTTATAGGGAAACAATAAAAAAATTAAGCTTGTAATTAAAATAAATTACCTGACTAAAATAACAAGTGCAAATTTGAACGTGGAGTACTTTCTTATCTTTTTAGTCCTTGTTCACTAGCCTTGGGAAGCTTCCTTTGCCCCTATATTTATGGCCTTTAAGTTCTCTTCAAACAACTTTCAATCTGCTAATTTGTATTCTTCACGAACCCCCTTTTTTCTAGCTAAATGTTTTTATTATTGTGTAACCTTTTGTTTGACAGCAGATAATTTAGTTGTCTCACTTTAATTTAAGTCGATTTACCTGCTTATCTTGTAAGTCATCTAATGACTGTTGCCTTCCTTTGTTAGATCAAGAATCTTCTTTCAACTTCTATTGGAGATCTAATCGACTGTCTAGTTGATTGATTTTGCTTTTGTTGACTCTATCCTAAACAAAAATATTTTGTTGTGAGTAGATAATCTCGAGTCAACTTAGTACACCAATCCATTGAACTCAACCTTTTGTTGACTATATCATTGATTCTAACCATTCTAAGGCTAAGTCATCACCTAACTTAAAAGTCTATGAAATCCCAAAATATAGGTCACTCCTAGACTTTTAACTCACTTAGAGTTTACCTGTCAAGAGGCCTCACCTTTACCTGTCAAGAGGCCTCACCTCTGGTCTTTCACGTTTACGAAGAGGCCTTCTCGCCTTCATCTTTTCCATGTTTACCAAGAGGCTTATTCCCTTCAAGGTTTTCCATGTTTGCTAAGAGGCTTTCTCGCTTTTGGGTCTTTCTTTACCAAGAGGCTTCGCTTCTAGGACTTTCATTTTCTAGTATCGATCAACCCATCTTGATTTATTAGGACTTACATCCGACAAGCATCTGGTATCTAGTCAACCTTGATTTACTAGGACTTACATTCAACAAACATCTGATCCTTAGACTTTCATCTGCCAAGTATTTGATTACCTTTAACTTGCTTGGAGTTCTTCTCTTGCAACCATGGTTTAAAATTTCGTACTGTGCCAAGCGAAATGGGAGAAATTTACCATTATGCTCTCTTGCCCAACACCGCGGGGTCGCGGAGACCGTCGCGACCTCCCGCGCTAGTCGGGGAGGCCGCTGCGACCTGTTGCAGAGTTGTGGGTGCAAGTATGTTTGATAATTAAACTTATATTAACAATTTTAATCAACTCCTAACTATAATAGGGAAAATCTAGACAGACTTAATCAAATCCTAATAAAATTATTCTATTAGTTTGATATTATATTATTTATTTTAATTCTGAAAATATATAATATTGTTTATTTATGTACCATATGGGAGCGCTATTCCATATTTTTAATTTTTTTTTAATTTTTTTAAATATTTAGGCTAAATTTTTTATTTTAATTAATATATTTCATATTTAAAAAATATTGAACTATATCAACATGAAACAACTTTATCGGTCATAAATCAAAATTCCGATACAGTTCGAGATTTTAAACTATGCTTGCAACGCGTGTTAGACTTCTCCTTTGTCAACACTTGATAATTTTTTCCTTGCTAACACTTATTATATTACATTAATTATAAGCATCTAATTAAGTTTGACATACTTTGGGCCTAAGCTCTCATGGATTTATTTTTGAGCTCTATCTAAAAGGCCTCATAGATATATCTTTCATTTTTTAAACTCATGATCTTTTCTATGTGTTTCTAATATGGAACTTTGATTGTATTCCAATAATCTTCTCCTCAAACGAAGAACCACTATTATTTTGATGGTTCGTGTCTCCCTAGGAGCATCCAGTCGCCATTGACCTGCTCGAGGCATCCCCTCAAGCATCTGTCTCCCTTCAAGCATCTGATCACTCTTGACTGGTTTCGGGCCTCCCCTCTCCTTCGTTCAAGGCCACAAGTCCACCCACGTGTCATCCGATCTGGGCCATGATTTTAACACCACTTGTTGGGATTTATGCGAAAAATTACATATGTTTTACACTATAAAACACGTAACGGAAGCGAAATGATTTACTTAAAAATTTTCGTGCATCGCAAAACTACAAGATCATACATGTACAAACATAATCATAGATAAAAAAGGTTGTTTAGAAATTATACCTTTTCGACGATGTTAGATGAAAAGAAATCACCTAACAAGCCTCACTAGACTTGACGATGTTAGATGAAAAGAAATCACCTAGCAAGCCTCACTAGACTTGCCTCTATCGGTATCCATACTGAGATATCTTCAAGGTGACTTCACTAGCCACAAGTTGCCTTTCCGTTGGGTACTAGCTAAATCAAAGAGACGACACAAGAGAAGTGAGGTCGACGACACCAAGTAGGAACCGATGACATAAAGAGGAGTCGGCCAAAGGGATACTGGTGTCACAAAGGTTGGCCAACCAACAATTTGGATGATGCAAGGAAGATTCGACAACACATAAGGAAAGCCGGTGGAAGGAGCCGACGACACCAAAGCGACGGTGGGTTTGGTTGGGCGGCGACAACAAAAGAGAGGGAAGAAAAATAAAATCCTTTTGTTCCATGGAGAGGACTTTATATACTTCTTCAATAAGGCTTGTGGAATAGACCCAAGCCCATATCATATATATAGGCTCGACTCATCTACAAGAGGTGTGAACAAAAACCCAAACCCATGTCGCATGAGTAGGCCCAACTCGCCTGAATGAGCCGTGGCCCGTAAGTGCTTCTAACGCGACAAATACTTTCCATATTTGCCCTTTATCGGGTTTAACCAGACTTGATCTCTCTCTTTGAGAATCTTATTCTCTTACTTATTTTTATATTTTTAAGATATACTCGTAGTGCTTGTGACCAATAGGTTCCGGTTATGTTATCATTCATAATTAACCATTAATTATTAATATATCATGAGTGACACTTAGTAATACATCATGACCCAATTTACCGGAAAATCAAAGAACATATTCTGAATCCTTCAACAACTTAGTGCTTCTATTCCTGTCATTCATCTTATACCCACTGAACCGGTTCAAAACATAGTCTATGTGTCAGTCTCCGCCGACTAAGTCACACTTAGCCTAAGTTGTAGTTCCTTGTCCTATGGATTCAAATTACTCAAAACCATATGTCGAAGAAGATCATCCATTTTACATGTTTGCTTTGGTCAAAGAGTAATAATCTTGACAAGAGATCATAGAGTATACGTTTCCCTGTAAAAGGAGTGATGAATCCTATGTGGGCTATCAAAAACCTTCGGACATATTGACTTATACTAAATCATCTCAGAACTATACCTCGTAGGAGATGTTTAGCTAAGATGTCCTAAAGACAATCGCCTTAAACATTGTCTTAGCAAACAACATGAACCTAACTTAAGTCCTTTGCGCACATATTAAAACCACTTAAACAACCTCCACCACTTGGGTATGATTGCACCTACAATTTCCCTAACTCTACGGTTGAAATTGACCACTTAAACCATGATAACAAAAACATAAAATTACATGATAACATAATCTCTCAGTGTTCTAAGCCCTTGCCGTGAGCTCCATTAATATGGCCCTAAGGCTTTTAGAAATGCTATGATAACATAAACTCATAAAATTAGAAGAAAGCAAAATCCAACACATACAAAAATATCAATTGAATAATACAACACTGATTAAAACTTTCAACCTTTGCTTTCGTACTAATTAAATTGTCACAACCTAAATAGCTTTCTACTCCAAGCTATGGGATGAGCAGTTAAAGTTGGAGATGAAGCTTGTAACCATCCCTCTTAGAGCAACCATAAGATAGTTTTAATCTGTTGCTGGTTCAGGAATAGATTAATTTTTAGAGCTGTTTAGGACTTTGGGTTGGTTACAGTTTAAGAATAAAAATACTGTATTAATTTTTTGACTTCATATAACAAATGCTTAGTTTTTGCACAAGATTCCTGATCTTTCATAGTATCAAGAAAAAAAAAAATTATAAAGCATGTTTGGAATGTTCATTTTATAAAACATGTTAGGAATGCTCGTTTTTCAAATGAACATGCTCTGCTTTCCTGAACAAACACAAATGAAAAACTGTTTTCTATTTCTTACAGTTTGCTTATTATTTTTGATAGTTTTGGTTATATATATAGTTTTGATATGCTACCCACCTTACGCCGCACTCCCCGTGAGCACCTAGTGTAATTGATTTTTTTGTTCATTTTTTTAAGCTCTCGGTTATCATAATCAGATTTTGCCTTTAGGATTTAGGGGTTGGGTTATAGTATTAAGCACAAAAAATTTTCAAATAAAAAAAAATTTAAGTTCACACGGCGTGTGCAGCGTAAGGTGGACAACATATCAAAACTCTCTCTCTCTCTCTCTCTCTCTCTACTCTCTCTCTCTCTATATATTCATTTAAAGCAGATTCTTATTTTTCTAGAAAACTAAATCAGGAATACAGTACTATGGTATTGTTTCCATTAAAGCATCTTCCCAGATGGCAGTTCTCTATCTAGTTTTTCTCCTGGTGAAAAGAATAACTTTTCTGATTTGTTTCAGTTGCATTATTTTTGTACTTGAATTTGATTAGTAGATCTATCAGTCTGAACAATGGATTTTGATCACTTTGTGATTAAAACCATGACGTGATCAAATGAGATGAACCTAAGTAAATTTTTTTCTTGAATCACTTTTCTATCCTTGTAATCATAGAAAGATTTGTTAATATAGTTCCTATATGCTTGAGAATCTAGAAACTTGTGCATTTCTTGACTAGCAAAATATTGAAAGCCTCTTATGTAGATTTGAGGATCAAGCTTAATGAAATATGGTCTTAGGATGTGAATACAACAAATACAATCAAATATTCAAAGTAAAAAGGAAAAGATAGTGTTTCAGGATATAAAGTTAGCCATGTAACAAAAACATTTGGCGGTTATTGTTTTATTCTGGTATTAATTTTCATAGGGACCAATGGTGTGGAAGGTCCATATATCTCACATTTTAAAGGAACCATATGACTTTGATAAATAAATATTTTGGTTGTGATGAATGATTTCCCTATAGCTTATTCACATCCATGATTCATCTTGTAAATAGAGTGGGAACTGATACAAACTGGTCTTACCTGTCTTTCTTTGCAGTTTAAGTTTTGCTAAGAAGATTTTTTGTGTGCACTTTTGCCCTCGTTTGCCCAAATTTACTTTATTTACTAGGAAAAGGATTATTTTCCTCCAGTTTTTGAAGTAAATTATTTGCTATTCAATATGCTCTTTACTGTTTGATCCTAATAAAGCAGAAACCTCTCATGATTTGAGAACTATATTTTTATCATAAGTGCTTTCAAAGGGTTAGCATATTGGTCAGCCTATGAATTAATTAAACTGCATTTTCTGTTCTGAATGTGTTAGAAACTGCCAATATCATTAAATCTCTCACAAAGTTCATTCTATTTCATTATTCTTTTCTTAGTAATACTTTGAGATACATGATAGTATAGTGCTCAATATCTGAGTATCATAATGATCCATTAACTGGCATTTAATCCTATTTATACTTTAAATTTCTTCCAAACGAATTGTAGGTTCTTACTATATGGAGATTTGAATTGACTAATAATTTTAAGAATTCACAACAATACAGATATCCTGTCTCTATTTCCTTAGAACAATATAGTTGTTTGACAAACTTCCCCCTCACTTTGTTGGTGGGAATTTGGTGGATTGGCAGCCATCTGATTACTAGGGTTTATGAATGGGCTGACTTGTGCTTGACTACATTCAACCTTGAACCTTGTTTATAATGAGAATAAATGGGTTTGTGCCAAGCTCAATATCAACTGAGCTTGAAATTGTGTTCTTGCCTGTGTATCAAAAAGCTTACCAAGTTTGAGCTTTTACTTAGCAGCTTGAGCTCAATTATAGAGAAGATTGTCCCCATAAGCTAGCCAACTAGATCCAGTAAATAATTTTTTTTCTGATTTATTCATTTTTATTTTTACTGATCTGACGGTGTTCAAATGTTCATGCTTGTTTATTTATTTTGTTGGGCTTAAAAAAAAGTTCATGCTTATTTGTTTTCAATATTAATTTTCATACTAAATGAATATAAAGTAGCACTAATTGAGTCGAGTAGCTAGCTTATTCATGATTACTTGGTTAGTTGCAGCCTTACTGATTATGGATTATGGAATAATGCTCACCCAATTAAAGGAGTAATCTTGTTACTTATCTCCGTCTGTTGTCACATTTAAGGTTTTGATTGTCTACTATCTTGTTTGATTTTTACAATAAACCATACATTTATTTCAAGCGAAGATGAATTCCATACAATCTTGTTTCTTCCCATCTTCATGGGGATGTTTTAGGCATCATGTCTGTTGACCTTAGTTTTTTATACAGCTCCCAGTGTACTTGCTGATGATGTTTTGGGAGTTTGGAGGATTGATGATGCTGATCATAGTTTCTCGACTCAACCATTCAAAATCAAATATGCTAGACAGGATGTTCCTCTATCTATTATGGTGTCTTTCAACTTACATAATGGAAAAGATGAGGTTAGCACCATTTTTAGTGTTGCTTAAAATAAGCTTTCCAGCTAACAAAACATAAGCATTTATTTTTCAGAGACCATCAATACGTGCAGTAATACTAAAGTTTGAGCTTTTGTATGCACCAACCTCGGAAAATGGGTAAACCAAAAGTTACTATGAATCCATAGTCTTTTAATCCATATCGTTATTATACTTCGATATGATTAACTTGAATTTTTTCCCTTCCCCTCACAGAAATGGAATTCAGGCAACTTACAATCTGATTCCAACGTCTATTCATGAGTTCAGGATACCTCCTGAAGCACTTCTGGGTCTGCACTCATATTGCCCTGTTCACTTTGACACTTTCCATGCAGCACTTGTTGATTTAAGTGTCCATGTTGTTTACTTGAAATCTGGTACAAGCACACCTGAGAAATTGTTGAAGTATGTAACAACGTCAGTCCTCACATTTTTATATTTCTATTTTTTAAAACATACTGTTATATTATATGTATCAATTGACTTGAATTGTTCATGCCAGAACTTCTCTAATGACAGAAAATATTGCTGATGAATACCAAGAAGGACTACATCAAGTAAGTATAGTTTTACGCAGCCAAATGTCAGTGATGTTTTCCCAATACAATTGTAATGAAATAGTTCAATGGTGGAATTTGCTTACAACTTTCTTTAATAGCACACATCATTTCTAAAAGGGAATATATGTGGTAAGATAAGCATATGCACTAATGAACCTCTTAGCACTCTGACATATGATTCACATATGTGTGGATGTTTTATTTGCTCCCATATACTACATATGAGTATATGCGATATCATCTGATTGGAAGTGCCATGCAGACAAATAATATGGCGACCATTAGGGTCATCCT
>JBAMIE010073982.1:0-17397 GCA_037177295.1 Kaempferia parviflora
ATAGCCCAGGATAGCTCCTATATGGATCCGTCACTGGGTGAACTCATAGTAGTGTATCCAAATCAGATAGGAAATGATTTACAGAATGGCACTGTTTATGATATTCTATGTTAGACGATTTATAAGATGTCACTGTTTATAGTATTCTTTGTTACATACCTTCCACATGTGTACCTATTTATAGCCTCTTTCCATTTGACATGGGGTATTCTGTTTTTTAGATACAGTGTTGGTCCTCTTTTGAATGCTTCTTCACAATCACATGGTGTCGGTCTCTTTTAGCATGCAGAACTTATTCTCCACGACCATTTGGTGTTGATCCTCTCTTACCACACAACAGTACTACCTGCTCAGTATAGCTCCTCTTCAAGTCCTTTTCTTCAGCTATTATGCTTGGACAGACATCCACAGACCACCACCAACTAACTCGGCGTGGCTCAGCTTCTTCATGCTTTCGATCTGATCCCCACCTCAATTTGTGCAATTTGTAGACTGGAATTAATGTATTTATTCTCCAGGAGATATTTCAATAAATGTAATTAAGAATTTATAGTGCGAAAAGAATGGTGTGAAAAGCAAAACAAAATGGAGTTCGTAATTATGGAAAAAAAAGAGACTTGCATGGCAATTTGTTACGAGTTTTTCTTTTCTTTCCAAACTTAGGACACTTGGAATTTCACACGGATAAGCATGCAACCGCAATGACGTGTATTCATATGCAAAAACAAAGAAGTCGTTTTTTCTTCGTGACTGACGACTCTATGTATATTGGAAACGGATAAATTATGGATGTTTATTTAGATAGGAGATATAAGATACTGTAATTGTAATGATATGTATATAAAAAAATCTTAGAAAAAAATTTAGAGATAGATATATAAATTTATGGTCCACCATTTTACTTTTTTTGAGCCACATTATATTATAAGTCTATCATTGAATTTTTCATTAAAATTTTTTCCTTATGTAAATTATTTCTCATACTGTAATGTAGTATTTGCATTGTAAATTATATCTTATGATAATAAGTTCCGTTCGAATATTAATTCGGAGCGTAGAATCTCGATAAAGATTAAGAAATTATCTTAATTTTTAATTTTTAATTTTTAATTTACACTTTCTCAATAATATAGGACAATTATGAAAACTAATAAAGTGATGGATTTCACATACAGAAGGCATTGGTACTCAATTATTAAAAAAAAAAAAAAAGCGGCAACGCATATTTATTAAAATTTTATAAAAATAATGTTTAAATCATTTTTTTAAAAAAAATTATATCCACGCAAGACAAGTCCAATTTCCACCGACGGCCGTTTCCTTGATTATTTTGTGAATAATTAATTAGACGGGCGAGAAATCCCGTCGTTTAAAACGAAGAGGCATCTCTTCACGAAAAATCCCGTTCCGTTACGAGCCTTATACGCCGAGCCGACACTGAAATTAGACCAACTTATTGTGAGTTGTAGGGTTCGACGTGGCGGCTTCAGCCGAGCCGAGCCGATAGGTTCTGTTTTGCGATCCAGTCACGTCGTCTGCGGACGTTGATACCAGACTTCTTCTCTACTCTGGACTTTAAAAGAACCTCTCTGCGGCGTTGGCTAATGCCAAGCTTCAGATTTGCTCGTTTTCGCACCTTTGCGAGGGGCTTCGATTCCTAGAACTCGTCTGCGAATGGGGAAGGGAACGGAGGCGGCGTCGGGGCCACGGCGGTTGCGGTGCGCGGTCCAGAACTACGATTGGGGCCGCTTCGGTGAGGAATCCACGGTCGCGCGGCTGTTCGAGCGCAACTCCGGGGCGGAAGTCGAGTTGGGTCGGCCCTATGCGGAATTCTGGATCGGCACGCACGAGTCCGGGCCGTCGTTCGTGGAAGCGGACGGATTGGGGACGGAGGCGGTGACGCTCAAGGAGTGGATTGGGATGAACCCTGGGGTTCTGGGAGAGAAGGTGGAGGCGAAGTGGGGGAGGGACCTTCCTTTCTTGTTCAAGGTTTCCTTTTAAAGCTAATCCCCTTTTCCTTCAAATCGCCCTTTGATTATGACATTCTTTGCAGTAATATATTGCTAAAGCTATCATCTTTTTGTCTTTTCGCATCTCCACAATCTGTTCGAAGTTGGGTTTTTGATTTGATATTTTCTCTTTTTGTTGCGTGATCGGTGGTAGGTCCTATCGGTGGCGAAAGCGTTGTCGATTCAGGCTCATCCCAATAAGGAGTTAGCGAGGATGCTGCATGAGATGCGGCCGAACGTATACAAGGATCCTAACCACAAACCAGAAATGGCGATTGCTCTGACCGAGTTCAAAGCGTTGTGTGGTTTCATCGGCGTTGAGGTGCATAAGTTGTTCCCTTCTTGTAGTTCAACATGTCAATATGCTTTTGATCAGAGGTTTTAGTCCGTTTCAATTGCATACTTTTTTTTTTCTAATTTCTTCCCTTGATTTCTGAATCTTTTATCAACGATAATTCCTGGTAGTAAGTAAAAGGTACAAAGTGATAGCTGCATATTCATTGTTTTTGGCCTTTTTTCGTCCTTGATAAATTCAATTACATGGTTTGTTCAGGAAATTAACTTTGTGACTGAATTGATTCTGTTAACATACTTATCAGTGCTGAGTGGGTTCAGGATCATATCAACTACTTTATTCCCTCCATTTTTGTTAGTTTCAGACTCGTCAATCAGCACTATTGTTTTTCTAGTAGTTTCATGAGCAGTGTTACCTTTTGTGCTAGGCTAAATAGCTACATGGACACCTGGACTTCATTGCCTTGTGTAGGTTTATTGCAACTTTTAATTAACATTTCCTCCGTGGCAATTACTTGCATCGACCTTTAATATGTTTCCTACTTTTTCTTTTATGTTGCTTTAACTAACTTTAATCAGAGTGCTTGGACCACTTGGTTGCTCGTGCTAAAATTACCAAACTTATGAGTAAGTTATTGATGACAAGAGGGGAGGACCATGGGAATTTTTATTATAATCAAATGTGCTTCCATGCATTATCTAGTGTATGGGTGAAATACAACACATTTTTTTTTAAATCTTATTTGGACATTGTGTGCATTTGTTGTGATAACAAAGACACAAGTTGTTGCGTTTGTTTGCCAGTTGTAGATGCCTAGGAAATGGCAGAGGATGTTTGTTTTTGTTGGTGCCTCTTCTCTGTTATTGGTTTTGACATCATGATATGATGTAATAGAAGGATGAGGTTTAGACGATGCACAAGGATTCAAGAATAAAAAACTGGCTGGCAACACTGTTGCAAGCAACTATTGAGAATTGTTTTACTTTGATATCACTTTAGATAACACTAGATGGCTTTCCATATTCAGCAACCTTATGGGCAGAGCAGAGATGAGAGAGAATGTTTATTAAGGATCAAAATTTTCCCTACAATAGTCATAACTCTCTTACATTTTTTTTAAGGATGAGTATAAGCATAGCTCTCTTACATACTTTTCTCTCCCAAATTTAATGGCTGCACTATGCTGGTTTATGCGTATAATTTAGATTCTCTATGCACATTGTAGCGAGTTATTTTCACGATTAACTTGGTTGCAGGAGCTCAAGAATGTTCTTACTTGTGTACCTGAAATCACAGAACTGGTCGGCAATGAAGAGGCAAGCAAAGTAATTAGTGCTAAAAGCCTAGATGGAGATTTGAACACAAAGGTTCTTCTAAAGTCCATCTTCACTAAGCTTATGTCCACAAGTAAGGAGGCAGTTGCAGATCTAATCTCTAAATTGAAAGGCCGTCTAGATGTTGAGAATAAGGTAAGATTCTTTGCACCATCTTTCTCTAACTTCTGAGTTTTATAGTCAAGGAGTCTTTTCTTTGGTAATTGCTTTGTTGATATAAATCTGCATCTGAACAAGCACTAGTCCTTGTTATCTTATACCAAGGCTGCTTGATGAACTAGTGTCTGTTTTATTCGTCTCTGTTTGGTAACTCATTACTCAAGTAAAATACTTTGAAACCGAAATGTCTCACATAGTACTTCATGGCCATTCTCAGGGCTTAACTGACCATCCTTTTGTCATATGGGTTGCTGTTGCCTATTGAAATTGAAAAATCTTGTAGTTAACACTTGGCACAGTTATTACTAGTGGATCCCCGACTACATTATAGTTTCAGCTATATTGACACACTGGATTACTTGAAAACAGAGACAGAATAAATAGTCGTGTCAGGATATTTACATGTCTGTTGTTTTAATCTGTTAGGCAGTCAGCTTGCATCTCACGGACTCGTCTTCTGATATTGGTACCTGATTTTTCTACATTCCTTGCTAAACTTATTTTAGCTGTCTCCAAGAGACATTTCTCATTATTAAATTTCGATTGATCCAATTGGCATATTTACAATATTTGTTCCGATATTGACGATTTCCTGACAGTTCTTTTACTGCAATTAGATTAGGACGCTAACTGAGAAAGAACAGCTAGTATTACTGCTAGAAAAGCAGTATCAGGCTGATGTTGGAGTCATAGCAGCATTCTTCTTCAACTACTTGAGGCTCAACCCTGGTGAAGCACT
Organism: Kaempferia parviflora; assembly: GCA_037177295.1. Taxonomy (NCBI): domain Eukaryota; kingdom Viridiplantae; phylum Streptophyta; class Magnoliopsida; order Zingiberales; family Zingiberaceae; genus Kaempferia; species Kaempferia parviflora. Next base: position 4,537 of record JBAMIE010073982.1, read on the forward strand.
GTATATTGGGCCAAATGAACCTCATGCTTATCTATCAGGAGAATGCATTGAGTGTATGGCTGCATCAGACAATGTTGTGCGTGCTGGACTGACACCCAAGTACATAGATGTGCAAACTCTCTGCTCAATGCTAACATACAAACAGGTAAGTGAACTTCTGACTTAGCATTTAGCACATTTGCATGTTTAATAGACAGTGAAAAATCCATTCACATGTTTGATATACACACCACTTTAGCACAATATGACCCTTCTTGCAGGGCTCTCCTGAAATTATTCATGGGGTTCCATTAAACCCTCACGTAGCGCGGTACACAGCTCCTTTTGATGAGTTCGAAGTTGATCATTGTTTGCTACAGCCCAAGGAGTCTGTTGTTTTTCCTGCCATACCAGGGCCATCTATTTTCCTTGTTGTGGCTGGGGAAGGCAAAATGCATATGGCTTCTGAGGTTGAGGAACAAAAGATAGCAAAGGGAGATGTGTATTTCGTGCCGGCTCAAAATGAGATTAGGCTGAGCGCTGCTGCCGATGAACAAATCACCATGTATCGAGCTGGAGTAAACAGCAGGATATTTGATTAATTTGTGCATCAAAGTTTCAGATTGATATAGCTTACAGGGGTTATCAACAGTGGGAGAAATATTTATGTTACATACATAGAAGAATTACAGTATTATTGTGTGTGGCATATTTTCATGTTTGGGTGTATACTTTATAAAATCTGACAATCCAAACATGTACTCTAGTCTTTGGTGAAGGAAAAAAATATATATATTGGTCATGAATGAGTTCAGGTTTGCTTAAATTGTGATAAACACGGATCATTTAAATGGTTAATCATCCCAAGTCTCTTGTGCTTTATGAGTTTTGTTTTACTTTTTTTTTTGCAGAAATAAAAAGAAAACAGGGCATATCAAGAAACATTTACCTACTTGATGATGAAAAAAATATCTAAGACATGAAAAAGAAAGAGGAAAAAAACCCTTCCTTGATATATCTGAGCTAACATTTCCTCTTTTCTGTGTCTTGTATAAAAGGATATCAATCAACATGTTTTCCTTTTGCACCTTCTTCCACTTAAAATAGACTCAAAAAGACCTTGGGTTTTCTTCCCCTGTTTCTTGTGATATTGTTTATGTGAATCAGTTGACCTTGTGGAATCTGTGCATGTCTCAACAGATTATGAATATGTTCTCTTCACTCAAGAAGATTTAATCTTGAAAAATGATGGAAATGAAAGAAGAGAACTCATCACTGTCTTGATGTGGGGCATGTGCTCGCTTCAGTGTTTATTACCCTCGTATTGTATGAACCGCATAGGCTGCATTTGTGGTACAGCCAATGGAAACGAGACGAGCCTTTGTTCCCGCAATCGTTGCATAAAATTTCCTTGTGGAAAACAGAAAGTCGAACGATCAGAATTTCAATTTGGTTTAGTGTGCAACATATAGCAATAGGAAGGCCGAGATGAGAGATGCAAAACCTGGCAACGATCTCTGTATTCTTGGGGAAGCTGTTCTGCAGCCAACAAAGCATCAAGCATGCCGAAATAGACCTGATGAGAAAATGTCACTGATCTGTTTAAAATATTGAAAGACACTAAGCTCGAACAGCTTGTCGGGAAAATTTTGGAAATGGAATTACAGATTTGTTTTAGTTAATTCTTGTGCATGGAATTATGAACTTTCTAATAGCAAAAGAGAAGGATTTTTATGTCTCAAAAAATGCTTGGCTTCCTCCCTTTCATGGTTAAGGTTATTTATCGTTGAAATTTCGCAATTATCATTGAATTTTTACATCTTGGTTTAGAATACCAGAAAGAGAGCATAGTTCCTAAGGTTAGGATGATAAAAATTCTGAGCCTTCTCAACCGAAATAGTAATCTAGAGATAACATTCTAAACGAGTTCATTTAACTTGATAAAATAAAATGACAAACATTACCGTCATGTCTCCCAAAGACTTGCTGCAGATAGGGCAGGTATAGTGACTGCACGCATATGCCTGTGAAATTCATAATACAAATTAGCCTCTAGCATCATATAAGTTCTCTGACAGAAGAAACTGGAAATGTTGCTGAAATCACATCGATGTTTCAGGCAAAAGTTACCTGAAAACAAGATGAATGCATGAAGTGGCCACAAGGTAACGCTCTAACAGGTGCGCTTGACGTAAACATGAAATCGTAACATATGGGGCAATTTGATTCCAGACCTTTCTCCAAACAGTTGTGTTCCACTAGCTTCATACCCAGACAACAATTGCATTTCATGCAGTGAAAGAAATCAATTCCAAGTCCTTGTCCAAGACGACATAAATTGCAAAAGGGGCAGTGATACACGGTGCTGCAGTAAACAATAGCATTTCCGTGGAAAATTTCAGAACAATCAAACATTATGTTAGTAGAATGCTATTGTTGTTCCAAGGCAAAGCCATCAGAAAATCACTTTTGTAAGATCTTTCTAATACAAACATACAGGTGGTATGGTCTACTTCTAAAGGGCAGTCGGGTGCACGAAGCTTCCGCCAATGCGGTCCCAAGGAAGGGTCTATTATATGCAGCCTTACCCTTACCCTGCTTTGCAAGAGACGGTTTCTGAGACTCAAATATGTGACTTCTAGGTCACACGGCAACAACTTTACCGTTGCACTAACGCTCTCATTCTGGCATGGTCTACTTCTAATTAACATAAATATAGACCCAATATCTTTATCGAAACACATTGAACCCTCCATGTGCACAACATTCTCTAATTGTCTGGAATAAGACTTGTAAAATAATCCTTTAGTCACATACGCAGAGGCAATAATAAACAAAGGCATACTGCATGTTGTTGCAACTGATAAAATATCAATTGACCATTTATCCTGAACGTTGGTAGGAAAGAACCCATCATCTCCTGATAGTAAAGCAGTCCAAAGCTTAAATATTGCACCAAATGATTAATTGAACAGGGTAATAGGAGCAAGTCTTAATTCAAACCCATAAAATTTTTTATATAGGGAGTGCAAGGGCTAAGCTAGGGTTCACTCATTGCACCATGGGGGTTGAAAATTGAAATTGTTATCAGTATTCAATAGCCAAGAAAACTAAAAACTGCAAAATAGGATTGGCAGCAAGGGAATAAATCCTGAAAAAGTTTTTGAAGAAATTTAACAATAGAATGCACAAAAATACAAGCAAACAATCATATAAAATCATTTATTTAAAGAAAATAAAACATTAATAATTTTTTAATAGCTTAGACCCATTGTATTCTAAAGGTATCTAACATTTTAAGTATACAAGTTAACATTTTAATAGAATGTCAAGATACTATTTCTGAAAAGTTTTTTTTTAAATGAACATTTTTTATTTGTGGATATTTGTCATTCTTAGTTGCATAAATTCTTTTCGTAGACTAGTTTGTCATTTGAAAAACATGTCCTAACGCATACTTATCATTTGTAATCCTAGATAATAGGCAAGTACCAATTTAAAAAGTCCACTATGGACTTATAAGATATGCAACCAATTTTGATTCCAAATGCAGAAGAACGAACTACCATTTTGGTGTTAAGTTTAGATACAAGATTTATGTACCACTTCAATTTCAGGAAAAATGTTTGTGTTTAATAAATTGATAACAAAGGGTAAAGGAACTAAGAGCAGTGTACCGTTCATCATCAAAAAATTTACAAAATTTGCAGAAGTATTTGGCCATTGAAAATTCATTGCAGGTAGGTGTCTTGCATGTTGGGCCAACAGGTTGGACTTTCAGACAGTTCATGCACATCATCTCTGTCACTGCTTTCCTGCAGATTCGTTAGAGAGAAGGTTAAACCTAGGAACATCCAAGCTGCATCAATTCCTGGATATATGTAAGTCCAATCTACATTACTATAATGGCACGCAAACAAAGAATACACATTTTCTATATGATCATCAACAAATAAGTAATCTTGTATTAGCACAAAACTACAAATATTCAGGATCATATTGACCAAGAACTAATGAAATTTTTAGGTTGTAACCATGGTTTCAGGTATAAAATGATAGCAAAACTAAAATGTATGCTCTAGCTGCGAACTGATACCAAATCATGGATAAATGTTATTATGTCATCCAAATCAACAAAGTTTCAATTACACCGACTGAAACAAGGCTTGTACTGGCCAATATCATCCAGATTTGACTGAGATAAGTAGATTTTATTACCATGATTCACTCTTTGATGTCATTTGCCGATCATGAGCGGAAAACATACTTTAAAAGAGGGGAAGTAACAAAGCACCAACAGAGGGCCACTATACCTTGTACTCATGCCTATTCTACTCCAATTGTGATAGTCCCCATTGATTAATCAAGATTTATTTATGGGCATGTGAAAAAATTAGTTCAGATATCAAAAATCCTAAAAGCATTACTCAATTTGTGCTTTAAAAATTATGAGGTTATGCTCACTAGAATGCTATAAGAACCAATGCCCTCGAATAATGCATAATACTCATTTTGGTATGAAGAAACTATACTCATTAGACGTTACACTACCTAGTTTTGGTATTAATAAGTATAATCATTAGTTGAGATACTTTTTACATTGTTGTGACCTATTACTCCAAACTTTTAACTCAAACGATTTTTAATTGCTTTAGACTTATATTTTGGAAGTAAATGAAGAGGACTATAAGAGACCTCAGTTATATTTAGAGATTAGCATGCTATTTTGAGGTGAAGAGGACTAAACATTTATTGGGAGGCATTTGAAGCTTTGACATGACACTATACTGAAACCATGAACAATACTTTAAGCATAGGTTAGAAATCAATAAGATACTATTTCTCCATATTCAAGCTTTAGTTGTCCCAAATGCATGAATGAAGTTGGTTGAATCGTCAGTGGTTCCACTGAAACCCACATGCTTTCCCCCCTCAACTTTATGTGTTCTTACAGTGATCTTCATCCAAATATTCACAAAAGAGGTCCCAAATACAGAATAGAATTAATTAACTTAAATTTGGTAGTTCAAATTTCTGATCCGTGTTCTCTTTCTGGTAGGTTTCAGTTCAATAATCTCTCTGGAAGAATTTCACTCACAAAACACTCTCCTGTTGTGTCTTACAAATATGCTCCATAACTTCAATGTACAAGTTCCAGACCAGCAGAATCTGTCTCCCACTGATAGACAGCAAGAAGTCATGTGATAATTTTTCAAAACCACAAAATAGCTTTGTTTTTTTTTTCTCTTAAAAAATTTTCTAGAGAAAATTTATTTTCACCTATAGCATACATAGAACAATAGCTTATGCCCAAAATTGATCATGCATATGAAATGAAATAAAAAATGGTTTCCTTGTTTGATTGCTGTCAAACAGCTAATGTGCACAGATAAAAAAGATGGGAAGTCAACTTAGGCCTCAACGGCCAAAAGGTATCTATAAATTTTGTCAAGGGAAAACATTAGAAAATTTTTATAGCCAACAAAGCACTAAGAAACCAACCAGGAAAGCAGTGAGTGGTGTTTCTGAGACATCACCTTTAAGATAGCAAATAATTTACCTATCCATTGTGTGGTCACTGACATTGTCATGGCAGAACCTGCATGTAAAGAGCTTCTTACAACAGACAGCAAGGACCTTGCAGTTTCTTTTATAGTGCTCGCAACCAAATATCTCTTGCTCTACATTGCGATATGTGGGTGAGCATCCAGGGATATCTTCATCTTTTCCATCTTGAGAAGCAGATGAGTCTGGCAGTTTCTGTTGAGCAGCTAACCAACGACTGCAGCAATCAATACAAGGGTCAAAATAGGTAAATACAAGGTATGGAAATAATAGATTGTACAACAGAAACCTTGTCATTAGATTCTGAATAAGATATGCCTTTCCTCTTGGATCAAGTGTTGGGTCTCGAGAAACCTTTCGTATCTCTGCTTCCAATTCGTTTTGATTCATTCGAAAAATATCCTTCCAACCAGGCTTGAATTTCTGATCATTGTTGGCACAATGTTCTTGCCGTTCCGATCCTAATAGAGTGTCACAAATCCAAAGAAGAAAAAATATCTCATTTTTATTTATATTTGTCAAAAAATGGCCATAATTCAAATTATTCTTATGTACAAGACAAACCTTTTGGAAGATTGGTTGCCTCTCCAGATGGTTGTGAAGAACATACAGGCCTCTCAATCCACCATTCACTTAACCACTCATTGAACATAGTGTTTTTGGTTGCTTCCCTCCACGTTTCCATCATCATGTCTTGCTCCTCTTCTGTCAAAGCAGATGTTACCCATGGTAACATTGACTGAAGAATTTCTGCTCCAGTCATCCCAATTATGCGACCAACTATTTTTTCCTGCTCTTCCACCGAAAAGTACTTGTCGAACAATGGCCAGAGTTCAAGTTCTTCCATATAAACATGTTGGTCCAAAGTAACTCTTATAGATCTGCACATGCTTCGAAGCTTGGTGGACAGCTCATTGTGCTTCCTCGTCCAACCAATATCATCGACAGAATAAATGTAGTGCCTTCCAGTATTCTCAGTTTTCTCATAGGTATTGGTATTTCTGTCATGTAGTAGTGAAAGCTCTGAAAGAACTGCAGATATCTCAGCAAATAGTTTCTCCTCCTGTTTGTGGTCCAGAATATAGGAGTGGCTGACATTGTGAAGAGCTTCTCTTGATTCTAAAGCTGGAAAAACAATCCGATCTTCAGCATTACTGTGAGCTTTGTACAGGCCCCACAACAAACAAAATTTACCACTAAATTTCCAGAGAAATGCCTTGTAGTCATCACAATTTATAAGCTTTTCAGACTCTGTATCCAGATATTCTAAATCCTTACGGATTGCTTTATGAAACTTAAATATGCTATCAATGGGCCTGAATGGATGGGGCACATCTGATAAGATGGTCACTGCCTCCCTGGAAACGAGACTTGAGTTTATATAAGGAGTACAAGAGTTGGAAGACATGGAAAACTGAGATTTTCTAGCGAAGGAACCGACAGCTACAGTAATGTTGGTGACTCCTAATTCAGGAGCAAAGCAAGTTTGTCCATTGAAAATGTTATTTTGTGCAACTGAAATATCAGAAGATCCGAGGACACTATTGTTTCTATGAGACTCTAAGAAATTACATTGGTGAACAGGACCCTTGTCATTTTCTCTTTCTACAGATGGTAACTTGCTTGATGGATGGGCAAGGGCAAAAACTGTTTGACTGCTGTCTTCCTCTATCTTATCCTTCTCTTCCTGACAGACACCCTTTGCTACCTTTGATGACAAACATATAAATCTTCCAGATCTGGATATACTGAGAAGATAGCCCTTGCACGCCCAACCAGAAAAAAGAGTAACCAGTGCAGTCTCAGATGATGATGCTGCAAAATAATAATAAAAGAAAAAGATGCATAAGAAACAGCTTCAACAAAATGTCTCAAGCATATAGGTTTTACAAGATAATCTGGTTTTAAAATGTGCTAAATGTCAATAACCGCACTTGAACAGACTGATAAGTCATCTGCCTAAAAGTATCATTTGTTTTACATGCATCAGAGTATTAGGAAGGATGAAAAAAGACCTGCCAGTTTCATGTTCTGGAGAAATGAGCTTGCTTCCTCTTCGCAAAGGGTTGCAACTAACCATGGTAAAACACGCTCAATTAGTTTCAGAGGCATTACACATATGCTCTGATAAACAATCTCCCGTTGCCTTTCTGTGGAAAAGGATACCCTTGCTAGTGGAAGCACCTATAAGAGCAAAAGTTTGCACCACTGACATCATGTTAATGATATCTTACAAAAGTGGCCTTGTCAACATATTGATATATACCTCAGCTTCCTCAGCATTGAAATGCTTTTGAATAGTGTCCATAATTTGATCAGCATGTGAACAAAGCTTTGAACAAAATTCTGTAGACAATGAATTAGCTCCACCTTGTTGAATATGCTTGATGAGAAATCTAAGATTGTTAAACTGCTCCTTTTCCACAGCATGAGCTTCCACAAATGAAACTGGCAAATCCACTGCTGGAAATAAAATTTGATCTTCAGCTATACTGCGGACAGAATTCCACAATTATCAGTAAGGAAAAGGGAACACCCTGAAGAAAGTCCCAACTATTTAGGGTTAGTAGTTACATGGATCTTGCCTTTCCATTGAACTCCAGGCAAGCTTTCATCACTAGTAATATTTTAATCTCTCAAATAACTTTTAATTACATTATTTAGAATTTTATTTGATGTCCCTTTTTCTTTCACCCTTTCAATTCTAATCAATTCAGTTTGGCTAGCTATGTGGCCATGCTGGTCTTAACTCTTCATCATCTTTTACAACTAGATGTCACTAGTGACTGGGAATATTTTTCTTTAGAAGAAGGAAGGGGTAGCATAACTAACCAGGAGGCAATACCTGTGATAAATGCATACATCAGCAACAAATTCAAGCCTTGAATAGAAGGTTGATAGCTCAGTGAAATCTCGAGTTAACTGTATTTGCCTTGCTTCTTTTGCAATGTCATCTACCTCCTTTCTGATAGCATTATGCCAGTCTAATATTTCATTGATGGGAAAAATTCTGGGTGAGTTGAGATTATAGTCTGATTCTGCATGTTTTCTCTTCCTGGTATTAGAATAATTGACACAACTCAAGAGAAAATCATTTTGCCTCGTAATCTGCTTTTTCAAATGTTTCCCTTTCATCCAAGCAAATATGACCTGATTCATTTGAAGCCTCAGCCTTCAATTTATATAACTAATCAAAAATTTGTGATTATGGAATCACATGCTCACCTGCTGAAGAAGCTTGTCTTCAGGTACTACTTTGTATAAACATGTTATCATATCCTTATGTTCGTCTGGTGAAACAGAAGAACAAAGCCATGGAAGGAATTCAGCCATTATGTTCACAGGGATGCTACATAAAAAATGCCAAACCAAATCAGCCTGCTCTTTAAGTGAGAAACTCTCGACAAGCAGTGGAAAAACCTGAAACAAAAACAAGCAATTTGGAAGCATACAAACTGACATCAAATGACTGATATATTAAAAATGCACTAATGTAGAAATTGTTAGACAAAAAGTAAGATTTGCATGTCAAGACCAGTTGTAAAAGAACCAATTCAATATAATACACAATGGAGAAATTTTTGCAACTAAAACAATTATTGACTTAAGTGAAGAAAATCTGGACAAGACCACCTAGATGACAAGATAATTCAATTTTTTCTAACATATGAAGCTTCTACATACACACATACACTAGAGTGTAACAAAACAGGAAAAGTCATGTTGCACATATGACAACTGCTAGGTACTCCAGAGCCTCAATGAGAGCAACTTTCTTACTTGGATTCCTTGGTCTAGTTGGTAGTATTAACTTCTAACATGTGTGAGATCATCGGTTCAAATCCATGTGGGAGAAAAGACAAATGAGAGCAACTTTCTTAAATCTTCAGTATACATGGTTCAGCCAAGAAATCAATAAGAACTACTTACAGATTGAACAGAAAGATAAAAAAAATGCATCAGAATTATACAAGATAATAAGCAAACCTGCTGCTCCTCCTTACACATGTGCTGCATCAGTGATGCTTGTATAGCACCAGTGTATGAGGCAATTTCTCTTCTAACACTAGCATCCTTATGAACATTCAAGTCCAGCAATTTAAATAATTGTTCAAAAAGGCCATGCTCCCCCTTGTGCTCCAGGCAATATGTTTGTGCTACATTCTTCACACGTCTATCAAGAGCTGGAAAAATGACCTGCAATTCAAGAAGTTTTAGAAAGCTAACAGTTATAATAAATACAGCCATGTATTTCTGCGCTGCACCATGACACTTTTTCTTTAGTGGCAATGCCTGAATCAAAGTAGCCAGCTAGTGCTGTTACGGTATCATCTAAATTTAAAATTTTCAACTCCAGCTTTGATACTAATGCAATCTACAGTGAATGCACAATACAAGCCAGAAAATGGTGACGCAGAAGCTTATCTTAATACAGAAACAGCAAGCTAAAAGATACTTGTTAATAAAACACTAAAAGTAGCCACCATTAATGGTCACACACATATCATTGCTCATCATTGTCATCAAACCGGACAGTCCTGCCAATAATATCCTTTAACTCAGTCAAAAATATTTCCTCAGTTAATAGAGGCCAAATTTATGGACAGATTCGATGCTCTATCCGGAACATATAGCTGTCGAACATAAAACATGGCTGCAACCAAATCGAGATGAAAGATCACAAGTTTCCTTAACTTACTCCAAGATTCTTGAATCCCGTTAGATGCATGATTGTAGGAATTATTGAATAAGATTCTAGTCGCATTACCAAAAAAAAAAAAAAAAAAAATCCACACATTAACCTGATTCATCAAAAAGGACCAAGCAAGTACCTCGTCCTCCGCATTGGAGTGGTGCTGGTACATGGCGAAAAGGAAGCGGCAGCGCCGTGATACGTCATCAACGTCCGCAACGCCGTCAGTGGCAAGATCTACGGCGGCACGGTGGAGACAATCAAGTTCGGATCGAATCGCCTTGTGGAAGCAGAGAAAGAAGATGAGCGGCGAGGACCCTCCTCCTGAGCTCCTCAGTCTCTCAAGCAAAGAACGGGAAGAAGACGACGACGACGACGACGAAGATTCCATTGTTTCGGACGGCCTTTCCTCCTCTGCCGCCGTCGTTGGCATCCTCGTCGACATCCTCGCTACCTAACTGGGAAATGGAAAAGGCTCCTTTTTTCCGCATTAACGACGATAAAAACCGAACCAGCGACGCAAGCACGAGATTTTTAGAAAGCGTGGCTTACGTCTGACCTCTACGAGACTTTCTTACGCGACGCCGGACCCAGTTTGCTCAATCGCCACTCCTTCGGTTTCCCGCAGGTGCAAAAGCGGGTTCGTTTCACCCTGGACCTTCCATCCTCCAAAACTGAGTCCTTCACGTTCTCCAAGAATATGAACCGTTCGATGGAGCACACTAGGAATCCTGGCCTTACAATCCAGGGAAGTGGACAAGTGACCGGAACTCGTTGTCGGTTGCTACGCGGGGACACGCAGAAAGCAAGCACTACGCTGGGGAATTTGACCTCCTTGGAGTTGACCTGCGCGTCTATTGGCTATCAGGCAGATAGTCAAGGGGCCCGCATTCTGGTACCGGGCTCTGCATTAAGGTAATTTTCTAGGTAGGCTTTGGCTGTGTAAAATAAATACGGCTTGTGTCTACTGCAGCAAATGAAGCGAGCCGAGCACGTGTCCGTTGAGGAAAAATATTCATTGGCACGTGGACAGCACGAGATTGGTATTAAATAAATAATTTTTTACTATTTTTAGTCAAATATTAATTAGATTGATATACTGATAATTATTTATAAATTAATTTATTGAATAAATAAAAATAATAATGTTTGAGATTGTTTAAGTTACGAAGACTTAGGGGTGTTGTATGTATTTGATAATCAGAATAATAATGAGTTTGATTGATAGGAGAATGTGTTTAGTGATAATTTAAGGGGGTTAGATTATGAAATTAATGGTATAAAATTTATATTTTGATTCTCATTCCCGTCTACCAAGCATCAAGAATGAAAATAAAATATATTTCATTCTTATTTCAGCCTCATAAATTTACTTACCAAGTACCCCTTTAGTCTCGCGAAGATATTTAGGGGGCTTTTGGTTTACATCTTTTCCATTTTTATTTTTTAGAAATGTGTGTTTTCTAGAAAATAGTGTTTGGTTTATATTTTCCATATCTATTTTCTAAAAAATAGATAGTATTTTCTAAAAAATAAAGAATGTCGAAAAGTCATTTTCTATTTTATGAAAAGTAAGTATTTTTCAAAAAATAAAAAAAATATGTAAACCAAACACCCCTTTAATTTGTGAATATAATAATTCTTATGAGATAATTAAAAATGATTATTAAAATCAAAGAAATGTGATATGATTTGAATATTCAACACGTTAATTAAACTTCATTTGATTATTCTTATTCTAATAGCCCCAAATAAGGCCCAATTTGAGAGTGGGCTTCATTCTTTTGATTATTCTTATTCTAATACGTCTATGATATGATTTATGTGAGTAAATCTCATATTTATATTTCATCCTTAGATTATATAAAAAGAGATAAATTATGAAATCAATTTATAAGTTGATTTTTAAATTAACTAAGGGATGAGACTGTAAGAGGGTTCTTTTTTTTAAGGGTATACGTCCATCGAAAATTATCCCCTTTTCCATTATAATATACATTAATTGATCAATAGAAGGAACAAATTAGAAATTAAAGTTGGGAGTGATAATAAATTATTAAAGAGGTGAGTTAAGATTTGAAAGCGGGAGGGAAGAGTAGGTTTTAGTTGAAGCAAACATTTTATATAAATAATAAAAAATTAGATTTACTAGAGTCGACAGCCTTGTTTAAGATCCAACTCTGTTTGTTAAGTAAAATACATTATCCAAACATTTTTATTGGTAAGGTCTTCATTGAGCCAGCCATTAGTGTCTTTAACCATTGATTTACAAAGTTAAATCAAGTTGCACAAGTAATATAGTAAACTGTATGCATGACTGCATCAGATTGAGGAATGACATTATCTAGTGCCAAAAGTGATTCGTTCACTTTAGCATCCCGTTAATTCGTCCTTGGGCCAACAGAGAAATGTTATTATCTTGAACAAGTATATAATGGATCAAGATGATGCCTCTTTAATTCCTCATTAGTATTAGTAAAATAATTTGTCCTTCACATTTGTCTTGCAAGGCTGACCATTCTTTTCAAAAATATGGTGATTCATAGTGTGTGATACGGTAAGTTCAGGAGGATCTTACAGAGTTCGGATGTAATCAACGGAGCAACCAGTATAAAGACTGTCAT